>JAOEGS010001915.1:37748-58592 GCA_025447755.1 Corythornis vintsioides | reverse complement strand
TAAATACACTATTGATGACATTGGTCACAAATATTATGAAGATTTCAGTAAAAATACATTAAGTTGTTGTAAATAATTATCTGAAATAAGGTGGTACTTTTTGAAAAAAATCCTCAGGCTTTTTGGGCAAGGGCAGATTACTCAGTCTGCAGAGCAGTAGTTGTACTTGCTAACTTCACTCTTCACTAATTGTCCATAGATCAGTCTGGCATAGCCTGGGAGCTAGATGAGGCCTTGGCATCACAGTGTGGCTATACAGTAACTTACAGCAATTGGAGTAACATTGAGTTTCATGCTTCTGCATTAAGCTGCCATTCTTACTTAGAGGTAAGTCTGCTATAGGTGTTTTGACTACAATGCTGTTGTGTATGAACTATATGTAAAAGATTACCAAGTTATTGATAGGTATTCATTGATATTTTATAATGTCCTGAATGTCTATTATCAGGGAAAAAAAAAATACATCCTCAAATATAGCCTGAGGTCTGGGAATATTCTGTGGTATTGACAGTTGAATGGCATACAGATGAATACATGAAGAAGCAGATCACATGTGCCCTTAAAGGGCAACTGTTTTCTCTTGGGTAAGAACAGAGAATTCTGCCTGGCAGGTGTGCTGTACTTTAACACTTAGTGTCTGAGACAGAGCAAGGGAAGAGCTCTAAAGGTTTGGCTGCTTGTGTTGCTTGCTCACTGCTACCATGTCATAAAACACAAGATCAGTTATATTTTTGGAAGCAGGTTGGGTTTTTTTTTGTCCTGTTCTGGGCCTATGTGAAAGGCTCCTACTCCCCAGATTATTTATGTTGCTATGTAGCTATGCACCTACATGCACAATGTAATTAATCTAGTAGAAAGCAATATTGCTTCAGTATGGAACTGCTTTCTTGTGCAAAGGCTGGTGGGTGGGTTTTGCAAGCCACTCTTAGGCCTCAGGGATAGGTGGTGCCTGCCTAGGGAAAATCAATCTAATCAGCAAGTGTTCCCTGTATCCATGCAGAAAGATGTGTTCATAGTAACTGTACAAATCAAAGTATCTCATACGCCTGATATGAAAAATACAACAACTCATCTGAAAACTGCAAGCTGCTATTATGGTGCATGGGGTCCAAGAGAGTTGTTGTGTGAAAGTAACTACATGGAGGTAAGCAATGGAAGGACTTACGGGTAGCTACTTAAGGAAGTAAGTACTGGAAGATTCTCTTTTGAAGCTTATTAGATGCTAGAACGTGTATTTGAAATAGAATTTGAATGCCCTACCATGAACACCTCACTAATGAATGCACAGCATAGATCTTGAGGTTAGTGATGTATTTATATTGTGCTTATATAGCCTACTTGACAGCATTAATAGCTAATAAAGGTGGGTCATGGTATTCAAAAGGGATTGAACTCACTGAATGTTGCCTCAACAAATCTTATTTGAGATAACAGAAACATGTACTTTCTGAAAGATTTTTGCTTACTGAATTTGCTAAGGAGAAATTCAGAAAATAAAGGACTTCTTTTGGAAGAGGCATGGAAGTCAAGAGCAAGTTCCTGGCTTTAACTGGAAGCAGAAATGGGAAGATAAGCAGAAAATAAAAAGCTGAAATCAGGTGGACTACAGATAATGCACTATGCATAGTGGTATCTTATACCATAATTTATTACTTGATGGATGGAAACCTCCCTCTAGGAAATGCTAGTTTCTCTTGAAAAAGATTTCTAGAGTGTTGAAGACAAGGAAACGTGCCATCGGCAAACCTCTTACTGTTACTTTTTCCCTTCAGGTTTCTGTTAGGAGGGAGGTTCCACAGACTCTAAAAGACTTAACTATAGAAGAACTTGAGGACTGGACTTCTGTCTTTCCAGAGGTAAAACTACAGGTATTCTTCCTGCTAAAAGCTTAGAGTTACTTCTGGCACAACCATCCTTCTATGTCCACATAGTACAAAATGTCTTTTCAAAAACCACTTTAGTATGAGTGGAGCTTCTGCACCAAGTGGCTTTAGTATAGAGATGCTTGTTAGAAATCCAGACAGCTGTAGGCCATGTCTCCAAGGAAGAAATGTAAACTGATTTCTCAAAGAACTCAGAAAGCAAGTGTTCCCCGGGAAAGAGACTGTGCAGCAAAACCAATCTCTAAGACCCCATGGCCCAGAGGTGAACTGTAGATAGGTTTGGGGTTTCTTTTAATCTTCATACACCCTGTATTCATAATGCAGTAGTGCAGTTAATCTGTGATGCTCCTACCATGGAAAGTTTTATCTGTGTGTGAAGGGGTGGGAAAGCTGGAGAGTTATCCCACTAGCAGTATTCTGGGAAAGGCAGTGGAACTGCTGGGTGTTTTAATATCATCTGTTACCTTGCAAACAGTGGATAAACTGATTAATTTCTCTGGGCAGGCAAAAACAGGAGAAGCCTCAATATGGCAAATAGTGTTTCATCAGCCAGAAGAAAAAAAGGCTCTGCTTGTGAGCGATGCTTGGAGTGCAGGCTATGGACTCAACATCACAGACACCAGGGTTCTGCTGAGAATACCATACACTGCTGCCCAAATTCAACTGGTTGAGGTTGGTATGCTCATTGCAGCCCTGCAGCTTGCCAGGCTGGGTAGGTCTAACCAGATCTTTTCCTACAGGATCAGGGAATTACCTTTTCTGCAGTGAGATCAAGTACATTTTACAGACAGAGGTGGATGATTCTGATGGTGAACACTGCTGTGGCATGTCCTGTAGGTGAGAAATGCACTGCCTCATTCCAATGCTTACCTGTACAGGGGCTAATTGAAAACAAGAGTAATGAGTTTTCGTATCTTGTCCCTAAGATGGTGTGGACTACACTAACAAAACAATCATCTGGACTGTTCCAAAATATATTCAACTGCTTTCTGCTGGAGCAACTATCTTTAAGGATGTGCTTGTCGAGGCTGGTGTTGATCTACACAAACTCTCTGCCAAAGAAATGGCTTCCAGGAAATATGTGTTATTGAATGATTTAAATGCAATTACAATGAAGATACCAATAGGTGCAGAAGGTGGATATTACAAGGTTAGTGGCTTACATTAGGTGCCAGGCAGCAGACTTTCTATTTGTCGTTTTGTGTTGTGGTTTGTGTTGTTTTGGGTTGGTTGGTTGGGTTTGTTTTTTGTTTTGGGTGGGTTTTTTTGAGGTTGTGAGGTGTTTTTCCTTTGTGCTCTGTTTTGTTTTTCTGGGAAGGAATAATTCTTCATTTCATTTTTTTCAAATGAAAAATTATGGTGAGGGGAAAGAAGAGGTGTATTAAATTCCAAAAACCCTGACCAAAGATAGATCTTGTAATCACTGCTTTGTAAGGTATCTTCCTACAAGCACAGATGGACAGAATCCTACACATAACTATTGATTTTTCTCCTTCCTCAGGTTAACACAGAGCTCTCACTCTCAGTTTTCACATCATACTCATCGAGGACATTAAAACATACATGAGTTGTGTTGTATTTTACATAGACAATTTAAGAGAAGTGGAGCAACCAATCTGTTCACCAAGCCATATGATATTGGGATGGGCAATCTAATAGATTTATTTATTGGATAAATCTAATAGATCTAATTAATCTATTAATCTTTAGATTAATAATCTAAATCTAGTTGCTTAGAGTCAGCTGACTTCTGGGAAAATGTTATAACAACTAAACTTAAATGAAGTTGCAGGAGAAGCCCTTTCAGTGGTGAAATAGGCTGCTGCTGCTGCTTTGAAACTTGGGAGTGGGGGACAATTTTCCAAAGGAAGTCTTGTAAATATTCTGAGCTAATCTAAACTCATAGGGAGACAGCAAGTGACACTTCAGAGTTTGATTACTGAGCTGAGGACAACTGTTTGGAACTACAGCTCTAGTTGACCTTGAGATCATAAAACTGTAGAATGGTTTGCATTGGAAGGGACTTTAAAGATCATTTAGTTCCAACTTGCCTGCCATGGGTGTGGACACCCTCCACTAGACCAGGTTGCTCAAATCCCCACCCAACGTGGCCTTGAACAATTCCAAGGATGGGCCATCCATGACTTCCCTGTGCAATCTATTCCAGTGCCTCACTGTCACAGAAAGGATGACACAATTGTAATGCTGACCTTTAGTACTAAAAGGTATTTATTTGAAATTCTAGACTTCTGTGAACAATGGACAGCATGGGGAAAAATACAGAATCAACCTGTTCTTGGAACACCAGTGGGAAGATAACAAATGGGGTCTAACAAAACATACTATCATCAAGGAAATAGAAACACCATTTGAACAAGTAGAACTTGATATAGTTAACAGTAAGTAGCCTAACACTGAATTTACTGAAGGGTTTGGTACTGTTAAGAGCTGAATGCTTTTATGTTCCTCTTCAGACTCAAATCTGAGTGCAAGGCTAATGAATGTGACAGTCGGAACATTCCTTCCGGATGTGGAGCTTGTGAACTTAACCATTGAGGGGCTAACTGTTGCTGTAACTGAAGCTGTCCAGCATGGATATCTGACCTATGAGATCAGATATCCTAATGGAAGCAAATCCTACATAATACAAGTCCCACTTGATGCACCAAGTATTAAGAAAGAGGTGTGTACTAAGACCTTAGAGTATTCCATGGCACAGAAATTATTATATCACTTGGTAATATTTATTTCTAAATATTATTTTCCTAGTACATGACAGCAGACATGAGAGCATACACCCTGAATGTCACACTTGCATTCATAACCCATCCAGCAAGAGACACCTTTGCTGTCCCAGTCATAAGAGTGGCAACTGTTAAGGATGCAGGTAAACTAGTGGAACTTGGACAGAACTGTACTGGCCTGGCTGTGAACTCTGCTGTGAACTGGGCTAATTCCAGCCAGCATACTGTCAGAATCCTATTAAAGCCCTTTTAAACTCTGATGGCAGCTGGCATGCTGGCTGACTCTTGACTGTATTACAGTACTGCCTAGCACGAGAGGATTTTGTGATGGGAAGAACCTTCATCTTATTATCACTCATGGGAATGTGGACCAAAACTGGCTGCCCTTCATTTCAGACTGGCACATGACCCCTGAAGCTGCACAAAAGTACAACTACAACTTGAGGGAAAATGGCACTCACTTAATTATCTCTGTTCCATTCCTTTCTTCCCATATGAACTATGAGGTAAAGACGTCAGTATATAGCAATTAAAAGGAATGCTCTAGCTGTGAGATATAGACATTACACACTATGTCCTTGAAGGTTGAATAAAATTTGTTAATCCAAGGGATTAATAAGGATTATTTTCTGCCCTTAGCAGAACATTTTGCCCTTAGTTAATGTTGGCAGATGTATGCAAGGAAAAAATAATCTGCAAGCACTTTAAGGCTGAGATATCTTTAATGGCAACTGTACATGCAATAGGATTTGTATTAGTCTATTTCAAAACAACTTGAAAGATCTCACACAATGAGCTTTTTATTTTAATCTTCCTTGCGGATTTGACTTTTATTAATTGCAATTACATTTGGCCTGTGATAGCTTTTGAATATTTATTTTGAACAATGTGTCTTTATTGTCTTGTTTAACTTGTGATTGTCATCTCTAGGATCTTAATACTTCTGGAATAAAAGCCTCACTCCACTTAACCTTGAAGGATGGCATCACCATGGCTAATAGGATGGACTTCTCAATTTCCTGCATATTTTCACCTTCAGAGCTAATACGTAATCACACGTTTGGGATTGGCTCTTAATGCTTTAAACTTTTAACTTTTAGGAGGTTCAAGGGGAAGTTGATTTTTAAAAAATCATGATTGTTTTTTAAAGGGATATTGTGGTTCATTTAATGGTTAAATGGTTTGGGATTTTATTTTTCTGGTTTTCTTTTTTTGAGGTGGTGGAAGAGCCAGCATATAACTTAGTCATTCTAGAGCTACTCATTGGTATTTCTTGTCTAGATAAATCCTTTTGGGAAAGGGTGAGAGTTCCTAGGAGAAGAAAAGTAAATAGTCACTATCTTTGACCATGTAGTGCACACTCTACTGGCAGCTTGAAGAAAAATAAGGTGTTAACACTGAAGAGTTTTGCTTAAAACTTAATCCTTATGAGCTGCCCAAAAACTTGCTATCAAAATTGTGCAGAACCAATTTGTTGTGTTTAGGCTATAAAATAAGGGAGTTTGACTCCTGATTTGGATGAAAATATGTCTTTCTTTTTCAGAGTGCTTGCCCAATGGCACTGTGATTATTACTGCTGTAAAATTGGTGAGAGTTGCAGACCTGGACACCAGCTTGCTTGTCTTGAGAGACAGACAGTGCAAACCCAGTCTAGTGACAGAGAAGACTGCAACCTTCAAGTTCAATGTGAACACTTGTGGAACAAGTAGAAAGGTAAGGGATTAATCATTGAAGTTTACTCTTTGGTGCTGCCAATGTCTTCCTGGCCCAATACTAGACGGGGTCCTGTTCCTTCCACCTACATACCCACATAAATGGAAAACAGACAGAATATCAAAGGATCAGATTATGCTCTTTCATAGCATCACAACTGCAGCTCCTGAGTGTTGAATCTCACATTGGATATTCATTCTGTCAACAATAACAACTGATCTTTCTCGGGCCCAGTGCACTCCCTTTCTGGGGTGTTTTAAGATAGCTAGCTAATAATCTAACTTGATTATGGCATTACTGTCAGCTTTAGTTCAACAGGGGTAGGGCTGTTTGCTGCTAATTTCTGGCAATTCCTAACTGTACTCTGCTCTGTGCAACCTTCCAAAATAAAGGGATGTGTATATAGCTTAAAACCAAAGCAAACTCTGAATAAAACTAAACAGCAAACTCTAATAAAATTGAAGCAAACTCTAACATAACTGTCCTATTTGTAATGATGTGTAACTTTCAGTTCAGTAGCACAACTATGACATATGAAAACGACGTACTCTATTTCAGACCTGGAAGTGATACACCAATATACAAGTAAGTGTCATTCTCTAGAAGAAGATTGTCTAAGGTATTTTATCTAAAAATCTGATGATAAATCTCTTCCTTCAGACTCAAATTTTCATGCTGGTATGCAATCAAGCAGACTGTTGATGTCCAATATGAATCTAAGAAGAATCCACCACCCAGTATTAAGCCAGGGTTTGGCTCTCTTGCTCTTTCACTGAAGCTTTTCAAAGGTAACATTTATGATCAGACTCCACAGAATCACTGCACAGTGATTTTCACTTTAGAACACAATATAAATGGACAAGTATCTGCACTGGATCAGACTTAATATCACTGACAAAGGTGTTTTTCTTGCTTGGTCTGGGTATGCTAAAAGTCTTTTATAGTAGTCAGCTTTTCTATCAACTCCAATGCTAAGCAGAGTTAGCACTGACTGAAATAATAGTAACCTGTGTCAGAGACAGAAGCTACATGCAGTACTGCTGTAAAATGGTAATTATGCTAGCAGAAAGGGCTAACTGGAGCCTGAACCAAACCCTGACTGGAGTTGCCCTGATTAATTTTTCATTCTTCCCCACTGTCCCCCTCAAAAAAACCTTTACAGACAGTTTTGAACTAATATCTTACTCCAGTGGTTTTTTGCAGAAGGAATGTCTTGTTTCTGGATCCTCAGAGCCAAGGAATACACTTCAGATCTTTGTTTTCATTGTCAGTTCTTATTCTTCTGCTATCCTATCCCATTTGTTGATGTACATAGAATCTCCAGATTTTAGTATTAATGTGTCAGAGTAAGTGGTAGTGGAAAGAAGAGTGAAGAAATGTTGTGAATGCTCACTCTGTAAATAGGAAATTCTAACATACTCTCTCTTAGATAAATCCTATTCAGAGCCTTACCAGGAATCAGAATATCCTGTGGTAAAATACCTGAGGGAGACACTGTATTTTGAAGTTGAACTGCTTCAGCCTAAAGATGCAAGACTGGAATTAAACCTGAATGATTGCTGGGCTACAAACTCTCAAAGCCAGGACAGCCTTCCACAGTGGCCCATCCTTATAAATGGGTAAGAAGGGCTTTCCTCCTCTATCTGGTAACTGTTTAGCATAAGGCCCCTTACCTTAGGTGGGAGGAAAGGGTAAGAGGACAGAAGGTTGCTTAGATGCATTCTTTTGTTTTCATGAACAGTTCCTGCCAGGCTGTGGAGCACATGTCAGTGTTAGCACAGTAGCTATGCCTTCTGGTGTTGGTAGGTCAAGGCATTGGCCAGAAGTGTTTCTAGCTAACAGCTTCTACCTGTCAAGAAAGAACAAGAAGCAATCTTGACTGACCAAAGGCAGAGATCATGAATGGGGAGTCTCTATCCACACCTTAATGGCCTTAGGGAAGCTCCTCTGTATCTCACCTCCTTGCTTTGCTGAAAAAATCTGTATGAAGTGGTGAGGTTTATATTAAAATACTTTTACTTTCTCAAAAAGGTGTGAAAACAGTGCAGACTCTTACAGAACTGTTTTCCATGAAGTTAGTTATAGCCTCGGAGTGAAACTTCCTCAGCACCTGAAGAGATTTGAAGTGAGGATGTTCACCTTTGTACAAGGCACAACACTGCTGCAAGAGCAGGTGAGGTGTCTGTGGGGTATCACATGTTGTCTGCAGTTCTGATGGGTGAGCCTGGAGCAGTGCATGCAGCAAATGCTGTGTAAGGTCCCTGCTGTCCAGGTGCTGTCTGGTGCTATTATCCACCTTCTTGAAGGCATAACCCTGTAAAAGTAGTAAGCTCTAGGCTCTTAGCAGTGTTCAGTTAATGTCCTTTGGATTTGATACAGATATTGGATGTTTGCAAGATAGGACTCCTACACATAATATAAATATTCTTGTCTTTCAGCTGTATTTCCATTGCAGTGTGGTGATCTGCAGCACTGTGCAACAGCCTTTAGGTTTTCTTTGTCCAAGGAGATGCAATCCTGGGAAACAAAGGCTTGGTAAGAAAACAGACACTTCTCAAGTAACTCCTGAACCTCTACTTGGCAATATGGCACATGCTCTTATGAGCTGTGCCAAATGACAAACTCCTAGTCCTAGAGTGGTCTGTACAGAAAATTAAAAGCAGAAATGTCTTAATAGACCGCAGTGCAGAACCTCACCTGCGTGGGCAAGTGTCATCTGGAGCAGTGCTTGTTAGGAAGGAAAACAACTAGCACAGGTTGGTGTCAATCTTTAAATATGCTACTGAAATACCAAGTGTAAAGTTGTTGTAACAGAAGACATTTTTATATACTCTCTTCTCCCTTTAGGTGAATACACTGACTTTTGACAGAATAAGCAAGAACTATTTCATTTTGTGCAGCTGCAGTTAAGTGACTTCAGCAAGCACACCCTGCCTGGACTTACATGTAAAGACATCCCAAACATACCTATGGAGAAAATATGTTGATGGTGTTAAGTGGTCATCTAACCACTATGGATGTATCTTTGTCTTTAAGTTAATTTTGTGTGTTGCTCTCTTGTGCTCCTCTACAATGTCAAACTCTTATTAATCTTTGGTGTGATTTGCATCTGACCTATTCTGCTCAGCTAACAGTCCCAAACTTGTCTGGTCACTTTGCAGCTGGAAGCATCTGTTCTGAGACAGGGGAAGGAAGGTGGTAAGAGATGTGAAGTCAATTGTAAGTCTCTTTGAGTATGACCAGAGGATGGCAGAGAGCTTAATGTCAGTATGGGAAAGTGGGTTTTGAGGCAAGAAAGGGATGAACAGACTGGATTCTGCAGTAGCTATTGGTGGAAGAGTTAACTGTGGGTCTTGAAGGAATGTCATGCCCTTGCAATACCAAATTGCTTTCTCTAGGTGGGTGGAAATCACTCATAGGTAGCATCAGTGACTGCTTAGCTGGGTAACCTGATAACCTACATTGCTTTCTTCTTTGCATCTGAAGAGTGATGTGAAAACAGTTCAGATTTGATATTTTCCTGTTCTAAAGGAAGCTGTTGCTTAGCACAAATTAATTATTCCTTAGGAGTAAAGATATAATAATGGGTGTCTGCTTTTTAACTTAATATTACATAGAATTATACTACAGGGAAATTCTTTGAAGGCTAACTTGAGTAAGAAACTATTTAGTGAATGTGTTTGCACTTTGTGAAAAAGCATGATGTCTACAAGCTTGTAGTACTGTTGCTACAATAACTGTACAGAGACCAACAAACAGCTCGTGTTACAAGTTCATGTTTTCAGGTCTTTTCTTTCTTCCAGTTACCTGCTAAGCATCTCTGTAGCAGATGTCTTACTGTAATTTCTGGGGGGAAAAAAAAATAAATCTGTGTGGGTGTCAAATGAAGGACATGTCAAGTTCCTAGAGTATCAAGACTGTTTTCCAACAAAGGAGACTAGTGTGCTAAAGGAGTCTTATTTTGTTATTCCTGTGGTAGGTGAAGACTAAAGCCATGCAGCTGTGGGAATGATATGTAAATATGGCAGAAATGGGAATAAAAATGCACACAGAATATAAGCCTGACAGCAAACTTGACAAGTGCTTAGTGCTTTCCCCTGTGTTAATCCAGTAGGTTAAGCAGCTATTCCTCAGAAGCAAGCACAATCTATGGAGAAATCAAACAACACATCATGTATTGCCAGGGGGTTGCACCTAACAGAACAGAAGTACAGACACTAAGTGGTATGGTGACTTCCCTGGGTGTCTTGCATCATGATGACCATCTCCCAAAAAATTAGAATATAGCAACTAGGGACTGCTATGGGAACCAGGCATGAGACTGGGTAAGAGCTGTTAACTAGGTTAACAGTTGTGGCTGCCTGTGTTTGATTCATTTCTTCAAGACTCAAGAACATCACTTAAGAATAGAAATCTGGTTTTTACATTCTTGTCTAAGGCACCTCCATTTCTTTTAATAAGATTAGTCAATATCTTGAGATTCTTTCTGTTGATGAAGATTTAAGAGCTGTTGAAAAGCAAGATGATGCCCAGGTGAACTGTGGCTCTACTCTTCAGCTTTTCTAAAATCTCTGCTTCTTGTCATTTTACAAAATGAGAAGTGGCAATAGATAAGCTGATTGTTTACTTTTTTTGACAAGCAGGGAAAATTCAAGGAGATTCTCTTCCATGATTGGATAGGATTTATAGAAAGTTTTACCAGCAGCATGCAAGACACATGAAGTTCATCTGAGCATTAGTAAAATCTTTTAAAGACATGACAGTAATATTCACTCTACCTCAGTAGTGTCTGTTTACCCTAAAATCCAGGAACTGTCTTCCTAGTTATACATTATATATTAAAAAAAAAAGTCCTCTTCAAGTGTTGTATTAACACCTCTTTGCCTTTTAAGTGGATATTTTATGACCACATGCTTTTCCTCCTGGTATTTGGGATGTTATTTTTATATCCCTGTTAACACAAGTTGAAAGCAGATCAATCTTCTTTGTTTATGCCTAATGTCTTCTTCAGTTTCAACAGGTGAATGGTAAAAGTTTAAGGGAAAAGAGAAGTCTGGTGTGATTTGTTTTTATAGGAAAATAGGAATAATAACAGAAGTGTACTACAGACATTTATTTCCATTTCAAATAAATGGCAGTAAGTCAGTCCTATGAGTAACCTTGTTATATCTGGTTACTGATAGACTGTAGTAAAACTGAGACCTCTGCATTTCTACATTCAAGGACAGGGCTAGCATTGTAACATTTAATTTTTACCATTTTGTTTTTAAAGTAACAACAATTTACTATTAATAATTAAAAATGAGGAAAACTGACACATTTTCTAGCCCAAATAACTTTTTCTTTTTATCTATTTGCTTTTTAATTTAAATCTCTATGTCTTCAGTAAGAGAGTACACTCTGCACCTCTAATCCAGAGGAAAACATGCTCTGAAAATGTTCTCATGATTTGGGAAGCCTTTGTTCAAATTTTGTCTTCTGTCACAAGCCTATTTGAGTCTTCAGCTTGTCTAGGCCCATACAATTTTTGCTTTCATTTGTTCTGGTGCAGAATCATCTAAAAGGAGTATTAACATTATTCTTGAATCCCAGACAGGCAAGTGATTTAAAATAAATGCTTTTAAGAAATAAGTAAGCTCAATCTGTCTCCTTATAGTACTTAGTCTAGTGACAAGAGAGCCAGCCTAGGCTCATGTTGCTGTCTAAACGAGCAAAAAACTCAGGGGTTTGGTCAAGGAGGGAGGGAGTTCAGATGGACTGAACTTCTCTAGCACATTAACAACACCCTCCTTTCCTGGGAGCTGGGGCTGATCTTCACAACTCTGGCTTCCCAAGTGCATTAATAGCATTTGTGGTTGTATAGCAGAAAACTGGGGGTGTACAAGTCAGATACTGTCTCTTTTGAAGCTGGGATGTGTGTACATGTGTATGTTTTACTGTAGGGTATTTTTTTTTTTTGCTGTAGCCACACAGAGCTGGAGGCCCTGTGCCCTGGCATCTTTGCCCATTTCCCCTGGTATCTCTTGCAGAGGGGAGGTGGAGCTGTAGCAGCTCACACAGGCAGCTGTCCAAGGAAGTAGCTGAAGCTCGCAGGCAGGAGGCTTTCTTTCCCCAGCATCCCCCCTCGCCCAAGCACACCTACGTGCAGCCCAAATGTGTAACCATAAAACCTCTTGGCACCTACGTGGTTCTCCTCGGTGTAGAATTTCAAAGAGTGTGGGTGGGTGGCCCCAGGCTCCCCTCTGCTCTGGGGGTGGGGGTTGAGCTCTGCAGGTCAGAGCCAGGGCTTGCTTGGGGAGCTGCTTCTGTGTGTAATGCTGTGACCACTGAGGAATATTTACTCTGTCCAGTTTGCTGCTGCTGGCAGGCAACACGCTGCTGCACCCCTCTTATAGGGTGGGCAGAGCAGCTGTCAGTCTTTTGAATTCAGATGGAAAACCTGCCCTGGAGAGTGAAGCTCCACACATCCCCTGCACAAGGCTCCTTCCTTTCTATCTGTGTGCCCTCTGCTAAATAAAGCAGCATCACATATTTCCATCTGTACCAGAACTGCCTCTGGGCTCATGATGGTGCAAGAAGAAACCCAGAGCCTCTTCTCATGCTATGATAGCAGCCAACTCCTCTGTCCAGCACCACCAGCTGCCTGGCTGATGGCACCAAGGGAGTTAGCTTGTGTAAAATCCATTGTGTAACTGCCAGCTCTGCCCCACCTTGTTCTTTGCTAATAGAAAAGGGGGAGGATGGCTGTAGGACAAAAGGGTTTTTGTTTGTTTTTTTTCTTTGGCTCTGAAACTGTAAGCATTCTATCTCTGTGATTAAACCTGTCCCCTCTAGGCAGTTCACCAAGAATGGAGGCAGGGGTGTAGCTCTGAACATGAGTAAAGCAGCTGGAAAGGTGCAGTCATCTCACCTGTGATTTGGTGTCCCTTGCTTATATTTTTTCCTGCCTTCAGCCTGCTTCATTTGCACCATCCTGCAGGACTGGGAGAGTATATGCACAGTCTTGGCTCTTTCTGTCTCAGTGCAAAGTCTTTTTTTAATGCCTGGGAGTGCTTGTTTAAAAGGAAATCTAACTGTGGTCTGCAGCAACTGACACTGGGAACAGCAGGATCACGTAATCATCTCATTGGTAACCAGAGTGCAGGACTGGTAGTTCAAACAAGATGTCAGTTTTCTGTATCTCAAGGGTTTTTGTGAGATTCTGAAATCTGTTTCAAATAACTAATTTCTGTAGAAATTCTCATAATGTTCTTCATCCCTTTAGTGTTTGAGCCCTTACAAAGCTGAAAGGGCAGCAGATGACTAATATCACTCCTGAAATGTGAATTCATCTACCAAAATGAGGATGTAATTGGTGACAACTAACATGACTTCAACTAAAGACAAATCATGTCTGGCAAAGTTGGTGACCTTTGACAGTGGAGTTAGTGTCAGAGGATAAAGAAGAGCAACTGATATTATCTACCTTGACTTGTGAAAAGCATTTTATATTGTTCCAAATTAAATCCTAGTCTCTAAGAGGGAAAAGCATGGATGTGGTGCATAGACCATGTGGTGGATACAGAATTAGCTGCATGGTTGCAGTCAAAGACTTCAGGTCAACAGCTCGATTTCCAAGTGGAGACCAGTGACAAGTGGTGTTCCTCAGGGACTGATACTGGGACAGGTACTGTCTTCCTGTGCATCTGCTGGTGGTTTGCCAGCACTAGAGAGCAGGCACCCCTTTACATGCACCTCCTTAGAGACAATTAGAGTCTTTGAGAAAGGATGTGGGATCAAGCTCCCAGTTATGGTTCTGTGCAAGATCCCATGGACGATGTGCAATTTCACTCCCTTGCAAAATATAATTCAGACCGACCTTGTCTATGTGGCTCTTTATCTCCTCAAGTCTGGACCAGCTACACAGCTTTATATTGAGGAATGCTATTCTGACATCAGTGCTAACAACTCATATGTGCATAAAATTTTCTCTAGTTTGTTGATTTTATAGGGCTTTAGAATGATTCTATTTATATTCCTGCTAAGAATATACACTAAGGGTTGTGAGAAATCTAGCATGGGTTAAAACAAACCAGATATGGGATAAGCTTAAATGTGGTTACATCTTAAATGACAGTGCTACCTGCATAAATTTGAATGTAGGTGCTTTCTTGAGACGCTGATGGACTTCACACCAATTGCTCCCATATGTATGTACTATGTGAGAAGAGCACCGAGTCAGCTCAGGCTGAGCCTTGGAGAAAAAAAAAAATTAGAGACAATTGTATTTTCTTCCAAACAAACAGAAAGAGGGAAAGAAAAAAAAATAAAAAGAGAAGGATGCAATAAACATTTTGCATTGTGTTGCTCTACTCCAGCATGTATCTACAAACCTAAACCATCAGCCCCACATGGATATGCTGATCCTGGTGAGACAAGCCTGTTACCTCCTGGCTGCTGCTTGCTCCCTGCCTTACATCTCCCTGTGGAGAAAAGGTTAATCTCACTTAATTAGCTCCACGGAACTCAGCCCCAGGTTTTGATCCTCTGTGTGTGTTGCTGGCCTCAGCACAGCCAAGTCTCGTGAATCAGTCTGCAAGGACATTTAAAAAGCAATTCCTGGTTTGGTTGTTTGTTTGTTTGTGGTTTGGTGAGATGTGTATGTTACCCATCAGATGAATGTGAAAGTAATGAAAGTTAAGACTATGTCCTCATTGATTTGTTTTTAGAAGGGTTTTTTTGTGTGTGTGTGTTTTGCAGGACTGTTACTTGCTGTAGGAAACAGCTGATCTGACAGCTTCTAGTAAAGAGACATTATGATCACTAGAGCCCTCCTAGGTTTCAGTGCACCCTGAGGATAAAACTTTGCATCTTTTTGATACCTGAATGAATTTATTTCATGTCAGGAAGAAGAAGAAAGAGAAGGAAGATAACTCAGCCTAATCTCATTTATTCTAGCTATTTGATGTAAAAATGTCTTTCATAATTTATCAGGCACTGAAGTAAGAGGGTTTTGTACATTAAATACAGAAAAAAATATGTTTATATAATAAAGAAGAGAGGATTTAACAGCAACTTAT
Organism: Corythornis vintsioides; assembly: GCA_025447755.1. NCBI lineage: Eukaryota > Metazoa > Chordata > Aves > Coraciiformes > Alcedinidae > Corythornis > Corythornis vintsioides. The sequence goes on along the minus strand of JAOEGS010001915.1, from coordinate 43,193 downwards.
CTATACAAAATGTCAGCGTGCATATATTTCATTTCCAATATTTAGCTGTCATAGCTAAATTTTACTTATCTATCAATCAGATGTAATACAAGATACAGATTATGACACTGATATTTATTTATGAGCAAAGATGTTCTCACTATCAGTTTCTTGATTATTAGGTACAGTGGAAACATGGATAAATAGACAATACTTGAACTAACTATACATGTATGTTCTTCCTGACCATAGTATTAAAGTGCCTACAGATCAATACACTCAGTATTCTTAGTGTTGTTGTCAATTATTTTTTAAAAAAACATTTAAAAACCTATGGATTTACTATTGTCCTTATTAATCAGAAGGTCAGTCATAACAGTGATACGTAAATCCTAGGAATAGCAGTTGATTTTTGGTTTTTACTTTCATATCAGACTAGGTTTCATATTTCATAGAAGTTCATTATTTAAAACAACCAGGAATAAAAATAATAAAGAAAAAGCCAACCAAACCCAACATTAAGACATTTAAAAAAGCAAAACCCAAGACTTCTGGCTTAGCAACCGGCAGATCAGATTTCTAGGCAATCCTACATCACCTTCCAGCATCACGTCCTATGTACAACAGTGGCCCTTGCTCTGCCTCCCTTGTTCCATCCTCCTCTTGCACCCCGTGCCACCGTGTTCTGGTTGGGAAGAAATGGTGCTGCCTTTTTGGCTGTAAAAATCCTGAGTGCTCCGCGGCGGGTGCTCCAGGTGGGGTCTACACCCGCTTGACGCTGTTGAGGAGCTCGGTCAGTTCGCTGATGTACTTGATGGTGTACTTTAGGGTTTGTATTTTGGTGAGGGGTTGTCCCCTCTGGCTGTAGACGGGGGGCAGGTAGTTGCGCAGCGTGTGGAGCGCGTCAGCCAGGGTCCTCATCCGCAGCTTTTCCCTCTCGCTGGCCTTCCTCCTGCGCTGGGCAGACATCCTCACCTTGGTGCCCTTGGGCAGCCGAGCCTGCCCCGGGCTGGGCAGGTAGGCAGGAGGGAAGTCCACCAGGCTGTAGCTCACCAGGCTGCCGCCGCTGCCATAGGGGGTCTCCGCCACCGCCGGGCAAGGGGACGAGGAGTAGGATTCGAAGGAAGGTGTCGGGGATAAGCTGTGTGGAGATGAGACAGGGTGCAGCTCAAAAGCGCTGGCAGAGGTTTTCCAGTCCCAGGATGATAAGCAGACGGAGTGCTCTGAACCCAAAGCATCTTCCATGTTCAGCAATGTCTCGTGCAGTTTGTCCATGCTGGAGGAGAGCTCAGGAGAAGCAATGCCCTCTGCCCGCCAGCAAAGGCTGGAGCTGCTGGCTGATGAGACCTTTTTATGATGGAGGGAGGAAAGTGACAGAGTGGGAACGTGGGTTGGCGAGAGGAGTTCAAAGGGGCGCCACAAGTGCTAAGATGGAAAATGAACTCCTGATGTGCTAGTTTCTTCTCAATGATAATTATCAACCTTCAGCTAAAAAGTCTTTAAGCTAACAGGCAACAGTGAGAAAGGAGGAAAAAAAGATTATCTTCTTGCAACTAAACCAATTAAGGCTATGCATCTACGTGTAACATTGCACCGTGGGGATAAATGGTGAGAGAGGAAAAAGAAAGTTAACAATTTTACAAAACTATTTACAGTTGTAGAATTTAAAGATAATGACCCCTAAAACAAACATTGAATTTAAGCCACTGAGACCTGATTTCTGTGTAACTGTTTGAAGGCAATGGCACTACAGCAGTGATGATCTGATCTGTGCTAAGTGCTGCTGAAGTAGTCTCTCATTATCTGCATCTTCATCATGAAAGTAAAAAATAGTTTGTTTGGATTTCTGTATGTTAAGGATCTGTGGATTTCTCTTTTCATTAGATTGTAACTTCTCTTTGGATCACTTTGGTTTTCAGCAGGAAAAAGGAGGAAAGAACAGGAATGCATTCCATGAAGTCTGTAGATTTGTTTGCTATTTTCAATCATGATTCAAAAAAGGAAATTTGTAATTATAAACAAAGTCAAAGTCACATTACAATAAAGCAAAGCAAAAAATCAGGAAAATGTAATTTTAACAAGAAGCCTAGAAAATAAGCTGTGTATAACCTTTCGCCCCAGACAAATGTTTTACATAGAAATTTATTTCAAAGTAATGTACAGATTAGATATGTGAGAGAAGACTACAAGCTACTTCAGCAGAATTGCCTACCTCTAGGAATCTGTTCTGCCAAGAAAACCTTTCCCAGCCCTGACTCAATGCAACAGGGGTTATTTGTTCAGAAGTTCAAGTGAAAATGTGTATCCCATAAATTAGTAGCATTAATAACGAGCACTTTTATTCTCTTGGCTTCAGAAAAGCTTATAGTGATGATTAATGATCTCTGTTCCTCTGGGAAAATGAATAAGCAGAGACAAGGACTAACTTACCCAAAATCACACAGCAAGTCATTAAAAGAGCCAGGAAAACTGTCCAAAACTACTGAGCTCTACTGAGAAGCTTGGCTGCCAGCCATGACTTTGTATCAGCCAATAGTGGAAGCAGAATATAATATATATGAAAAGAAAGGGGAAAAAAATACAAATCTGGATGAAAGAGAAAAATAGGATTTATTTTAGAGACTCCTTTTGTGCAACAATTGCTGTATGCACCATAATCCACTCTGAAAAGAAAAATATTTGGGGGATGCCTCTGAATAGTACAAAACCAAAGTCAGCTGGGGCTTTATGTAATACAGCTTTTCTTCATGAGTGTGAAATCCTATGACCACTCAGAAAAAAGCCAACCCAGTACTGACCAGAGTCATTAGAAAGGCTTTTGTGAATCTTTATGAGTTTGGGATCAAAATGATGGGGAGTAGCTTGTGGCTTTGTGCTGGGGTGAATAAGAAAGAGCTAAAAAGTGAAGGATTTTTGCATTTCAACCCAGGCTGAGACATTTTACCAGGATGACACCTACCCCACACAAAAACCTGGGGCACAGTTAGGATTACTTTGGGTTTTATGGTCACATTGTCATAAGGAAAATGACCTGAATCAGTTGAAGACTGTAGTAATAATTCAGACACAAGGTCTAATTTAGTATATATAGGAGACATGCTTGCATCCCAGTTAAAAACTGCCTCCCGTTCTTTTTCTCTTTCCTCCCCATATTTTTGTTTATAGGGCATTTTCCATTTCACATGCCCTCTGCTTTTATTTTATGTCTTTTTTGGTAAACACAACAAATAAAAATCTATGAATAGACAAAAATCAGGAGGGGCAGGTGGAAGAGGAGGTCAGGGTGTGCCCAGCAAAAGGAGCTATCAAATATATATGTATATGTAAATATATGAAGAACACACCTATTGAGCATATATATAAAATGTTATGCTCAGCAGTTCTGATTTTGGAATCAAATATAATTAAATTCAGTCATATTTAAAAGCAAAAATTTCAACGTCACTTGTTTGCTGACTATTAACAACGCATGCTGACAGTTAATTTATACCTCTAATCTGTGGGTAAATCATAAAAAGTGTCACTCCCATGCCAAAGAGAAAAGATTTTGTGCATGTCCAAGATGGTACTGCTTTAAATCACAGGTGAACACAGTCAGATTTAATCTCTGTATTCTTATATAGAGGGGTTCATTTGAGATCTGGCAGGGAAGAGGAATGCAAATCACAGCAATGTCTGTATGTTTTAACCTATGGGTAAATGTTAAGAGCAACCATGGCAGGATATTACATTATGTAGACAACTGCTCTGGTTTCATAGATAAATCACTGGATCATAGAAGTTTATGCTCTTCCAAACTATTATATGGACAAGAAAAAAACCTTTTCTCTATTAATATATTAATATATAATATGGGGCTAATGCTTGTACTTGAAAACTGCCTTGTAGTTGTGCATCCTGTGCATCCCCAAGATCCCTCTATGATTTGTAGCCTGTGTAAGTCATCAGAGTCTCTTGGTATGTTGCCATTCTTCAGTCAGTTAGTTGGATAGCATTATATTACCACCTGCAAGGATGAGAATCCTCAGTTATGAAATAATCTTACAAAACAAAAAATTAGCAGGCAAGAATTACTAGAAATGGTTGAATAGTTCACAGTGTTGTTTTATATCATGGCCTTAGAAAATACCATGCAGAGGAAGACATGGACACAGTTTATATCAGGTTTATTTTTCTATACCCTATGACTATTTGATGCTCTCTCACTGAAGAGCTAAGAAAGTCTAGTATTTCAAGGGGTGCACTCCTAAAAAGTAAAAAATAAAAAGTATTTGCAATCTTTATTTTTTTCTACCTCTCAAAAATTCTAAGAATTCCCTTTTTGTCTATCAGCAATGTCAAAACACGAAGGGTAGTGAGATATGAGGCTAACACCACTGAAATATTAACTGATACTTAAAAGATGATACAACATTTTTTATTGGACTGTTTTGATTTTCATTTCAGTAATTTATTCTAACAAAAAAAAAGGGCTATCTTCTCGGCCTTAATCTCCTTTAAAATGAAAGATTCCCTGCTCATATTTCTGAATTCATTATGGAAGGGAGGAGAAGCATGGATGCATGGAAGGAGCAAAAAAGCTTTCCATGTAAAAAGAAAAACTATCCAAGGAATAGAACTTTTTTAGCACTTTTTTTATATGCCTGATTCAGGTTTTAAGTTTAAAGTAAGTTGTCCAGATAATTGCTGTCATCCCCAAGTATGGTAGATAAATGTATTCTTTGTGTACAGTTATTTAAGGACTGATGTATGTTGTTTGGGATTTTTTTCTATATTAGAGTGTATTTCAACCAAGATGTGCTTTTGATAGGGAAGTAGACATGTAACAATAAGTAAAAAAATCCTATTAGATGGGGAGAATGCAGGCTGAAACTGACTAAACATGGATAAATGAGTTTCAACAACACTAATCCCATAACAGTCAGCCTTTTTTACAGTTAGGGCAGAAGCCTAATCTTGACAACAAGCAGATCATACCAATAGACTTCCAGACCACTTATTTAGATGATAAGACCTCATCTTGCAGTTTGTACCATGAAAAAAAATCCACCTCTCCCAAAAGCTTTCAAAGGCACTTAATCTCTTATTTAAAAAGAAGCTTCCCAAGGATTAGCTGCTACCCTGCCCAGTCTCTGCCAAGGTGGCTGTTACCATCCTGCTTTACAGAGGTGTGGACAAGGAGTCAGTCTCCCAGATATAAAACTTGGCTGAGCAGCTGCATGTCTCACTGACTTCAGCAGAAGCAGCAGGTGTTCAACACTTCTGAAAACCAGCACTGAACACCTCGGTTTATGCCCAGGCTGGCAATAAAGGAAGGAAAGCATACACCACATTTGTTATCCAGAGTCACATTAGACACCAGATGATGCATCTCCTTTTTAAGGTTTTCCCTCAGTTTGGATAGATGTGGTTTTTTTCAAAGTTAATACAGTTAGTACACTTTACAGCTTCTTTTTTTTTTGGGGG
>JAOEGS010001915.1:0-27544 GCA_025447755.1 Corythornis vintsioides | reverse complement strand
TTGCATCCCTGCATCCTCTGACACCCTCCCTGTATTCTTCCCAAGTGGCCTGTCCCTCCTTCCATGTTTTATATATTCCCCTCTTCTGCTTAAGTTTGTCTAGTAGCTCCTGCTCAGCCATGCAGGTCTCCTGACTCTCTTACTAGATTTCATTTATACTTACATCACATTCATTTATACTTACAGCCAGTTCAGCCCAAACTTGCAGGAATATTTCCTGAAGAAAAGTTACCTGTTACACCCACCCAATATATTTAAAGATCCCCTTCACAAGCGTGAGAGGTTGCAAAGCAGTCAGCTTTGGCACAGTAAGAACAGTTCCAAAGAAGAAAATTCATCCCTAATTCTTAGACCAAGTACATTACAGAAAGATGACAAATTGAAACATATTAAAAACTGTAATTTCCCTTCTGTAATGAATCACAAGCTTAATTCAAGCAACAGTCACCCCCAGTGATAAATGGCTTTAGTTGCTGCAATGAGAGCTACAGCCTAATGGGAGGGGGCATCCTACACAGGTGTTTTCACATCTATCACTGCTTCTGAAGTAGTGGCAGAAAACTTACAGAAAATTGAGATGTATTGCAAATGGAAATACTGAAATTTCTCTGCTTTTCATGCTTGAATTGTAAAAGCAGATTAATTTGTAGCAGTAATCAGCAACATAGCCCTTTTTATGTCTGTAGTTCTTAACTTACACCTCATTTCTGGTTTCCATCAGGCACAAAAGATGAACTTGCCATAGTCTGGGCACAGAATGTTCAGCAAATCACCCATTAAAGCACTGATTCCAGCCAGATTTGGTAAACAAACAAAAAGCCCTCCAAAAACCCACTCTTGCCCTCCAATTCTAAAGGAGTTATAAATTCCAACTATAAACCATAGAAATGCACACATGGTGGGTAAAATTGCATGATCTCTCCAACAAAAAAAAAAAAGGCACACAGTGGGAGTTAACAAGAGTGAGGTCACTCACAAGATGTTGGCTTTTTTTATTAATTAAAATTTAAACTCTTGATTCCAACTTTCAGTATTCCAAATCAGCATAAAGGAAAAGAAACATACCCAGTAACATTTTTCCTCACAAAATGGTCTGATCTCTCCCCTGCTGACCACCATATAACAAAATTCTGTATTTACATCCCCAAATGACCACTACTCTTCTGCTTCTACCCACCCTCTCACATCAACTGGGTGAGTCAGTCTCCAGAAGACAGAGACCACCTTCAAAACTGAAAATAAGTTTCCAGTGTTTTGGATTTTTTCCTCATTTCCATAATACATTTCTTATTTGGAAAATCAACTCTAAATAAACTTTCTCCATCTGACCATGGAAAAAAAACCCAAAAACAAATAAACCAAAACAAACCAGAACCTAACATTTTAGCTAATTATAGATAGGCATAGATAATACAATCTATTTCTTCCTTAAACACATGTGACATTGAGTGTCCTCATTTTCAAAGCCTTGGCTTTAATGAAGAGAGGATTGACATTTGCATTATGGTATGGAGAGTCTAAACCTTTATTGTTAACACTATATCTTGGAAAGAGTGACCTTCCTTCTGGTTGGTCCATAGAAAAAGTTATGAACTTTTTGTATATGTACAGAGTTTGCTTCTATATTAAAGAGGTAGGAAGAACAGCTTAAAAAATACAATTGTATTGAAGTTCCCCTTTTAAAACCAAATTATTCAAAGAATATCAATATCATTGTTAGATATTTTCTGCAATTTAACCATAATTCTATTATATGTAGAAGTGTTAGATAGGATTAATATCTTCCTTAAGACAAAAATGCCCCAAACTATAAATGTTTTATCAATATTGTCATCAAATTTCATTAAATATTAGATATGACAACTACAAAATCAGAATATTCTTACATGGCTTCTTCCATTGTTTGGAAGATGTACACACTGCAGAGCAGTTCCTGGCAAGGCAGATACAAATTCAGCTATCTTGCAAGTTACATCTGCTGTGTGTCTACCTGAGGTAATTAACACAATCAGCACCCAATGATTTGAAGATCAAGTTTAAAACAACCAAAATTAAGTTACTGGAGCAGAAAAATTCATCTGGAAAAAGCTTTATCACTTGGTTGTATTATATGACAACAGCAGTATAGACACTATTTTAGTAAGTCTGTTTAGGTAAGAAAAACGACTAAGAGCTGTACACAAAATCCTCACAATTGGCTGGGAAAAAAACCCTTCTTATTTCATAAATAACCCTCCTTGCTCCCCTGTACACTAAATCCTGATGCTTATGCATCAGTCTAGAGTTACTGGCACTAGCCTTGTCAGCTCTTTGGTACTTCTGCTAACATTTTTAGTTTCAAACTTAAGCACCAGTAAGCATATTCCATAGCAATTCTAACTCATGAAAACTGCATCCACTTGAAACTGATAGAGCATACTGCAGAAGCTCTGAGAAAGGACTCTGTAAGAGCTGAAGGTTCAGAGAGAATTGTTATTGGAATCTATTTTATGGAGATCCTAATTGCTTTTGATTCTTCCTTTTAGTCTTTCAGACAGGGGCAGGGGACTGTCTGGCCACGTACAGGTCAGAACAGCACTTCTGGCTTGCTGTATGGGACCAGATGTCAACCTCTCAAATGGCTGCTCTGGACACTGGGAACAATCAACTTCCTCTGCAGAGGATGGTTCTGGAGGCACTGGCAATGAGGAACTATTACAATCTTTTTTTAAATGGATCTTTTCTTTCGTCCCTTTAATTACAAGGGCTGAGTCACTGTTTGTTCTTTTGCTAGTAACAACATTACTCTTCTTCTTTGCAAAACATTTTCTAAACTGATCAGGGTTCAGCTGTCTTTTCTGCTGCTCATCAACTGGATTTCTCTTCATGTTACCATCATCACTGTCTTCACTAAAAGAACATCTGTTCTGACACACACTCTTTTTAGAAGTTTTCCAAGTAGCCTGATTACAAGCTTTTTTAATGTGACAGCCAATTACAGCATCTGCTGGCTTTTGAGACCCTGGAAGGATTTCACACCCTGGATGCAGCAACTCTGTTCTTTGCCCACAGAAGGCCAGAGAGGTTGAACTGCTTATACTACAGTCTTTTTGCATCCTTTCAACCAGGCTGTCAGCTTTTCTGTACCCATCTTGTTCTATGCATACACTGAATTCCTTTGCACAGGTTTCCGATAGCACATTTTCACTTTCCTGCACTAGTTTATTTAACTGACATGAGGAATAGACATAATCTTTAGTAGGAGTCAATGCTTCTTTTGTTTGTTTAAAACACTTCAAAGCCTCCAGTTGCATTACCTCTTCAGACAACAAAGGCTTTGATGGAATAGAAGGCTTCTTAAGTATTCGCTCACTTAAAGACCACTTCTGAAGTTGTCCCACAGCATCACCTGAAACCAAATCATCTGCACTATCAGAGTGGTGTTGATTAGACTGCATAGCATCAGAATATTTGGAGCTATTTCTTATTGTTTCATGAGTTAGTGGATTCAAGCATCTTACAGATGCAGTAAAGTCAGCTGCCAAGTCACGGGCATCACATCCATGGGCTGCTGAAGTGCTACAGAAGGTTCCTTTCCAGTCAGTAGAGCTCTGTTGCAGACCAGCTGTTGCAGAGGAAGAGGATGATGATCTTGCTGAACTTCCAGTACCTTGTGCTGGCAGTACAGATGAGTCAGCCCCTGCACTCTGGAAGAGTGAGCAAGGTGACACAGTCAGAGGGAGAGCAGCTGCTGATGCTGGCACGTGGACAGTTGTTAGGCAGGAAGCTGCAGCTAACACATCTTTTGATTCAGTACTCCTCTGGTGCATCTGATCTTCTGGGGGAGTTTTTGTATCTGATGTGGAGTCTTGCCCAAGAATTCCACATCTAGATTTTAAATTCATCTGGGACAAAAGATCACTAACTTCAACATAAACATCTGATAATTCCTTTTCTGTTCTGTCTTTCTTGTCTGAAAAACACAAAAAGGGCATTATCAAAATGGCACATTACTCACAGTTCAGATTTCCTAGTGCCCAACTATAACATGGTAAGGTAAAAGCACAGTCCCTGCAAGATATTGTGCCCTAACCTTGAGTAAAAATGCAATATGGCTCAACAGCAGGAAAAATGTTCGTTGGTTTTGCTTCTTTTATTCTGGCAACACCCAGAATTTGCAAAAAAATAACTTTTGGACTTACTTTTCTGTTTCTTCTTCACAACTTCTGACTTTTCCACTTGATAAAGGGCAACAATATCAGGATAAGCAGATTGAAACAAAGACTCCTCTTCCACTGTGATTACAGACAACTCTGCAGGTTCATCTTCTGCATCAACATAATGTTCTAAAAAAATAATAAATGTACGTTAGATATGTATATACACACACAGAGGGGAATAAGGAGAACAAAGATTTGAGTACAAAGAAGGTATATGAAAAGGTCAGTAGTACAATGTCTGATATTTAGCTACAAGTGAAGCTTTTTATTTTCCTCCTGCCAGTCTCCTGGCACAAACGGGCACATTAAATGTAGAAGTCTGTCAGCATAAAAAAAAACTAGTAAAAAGTCACAAGCTTGGGTGCATACTCAAAATAGGAAATATACAGTCCAAGCCTTAACACAAACCAGAAAAAGTAACTGAATACTGACTCCCTTTAGATTTTGTGTGTGGAGTTATTTCTGTAGGCTATTTTTTTTTTTTTCAAGCACTGCTTGTACTGTCAGGGTCTGGGAAATTTGGTGCATGTTTTCTGTTGTTACCATAGAATGGTTCCCAATCTCACCCACGTTTCATTGCCTCAAGCTGTCAAACTCTTCTCCTTAAAGCATGTTTTTTGCTATGAACTGTTTTGTTCCATATGTACATGTAAACCAGACCAACCTGGTTTTTGCCACTCAACTTCAAAACACGCAATTCCATTTTTAACACGTGTCTTGACTATCCTGCAAGAACAAAAAGAAGACCATTAATTGATTTTAACAGGGAAAAAAACCAAATCTAAGTTATCTAAAAATATTACAATACTCTCATTTCTAATGATTCATAGAAAAAAAATGGAATAGGGAAATAAATAGAATCATAGACTGGTTTGGGCTGTAAGGGACCTCTAAAGGTCAGCTAGTCTGACCCCCTGCAGTGAGCAGAGACATCTTCAACTAGATCAGGTCACTCAGAGCCTCATTGAGCCTTGAACATCTCCAGGGATGGGGCCTCAACTTCCTCCCAGGGCAACCTGTTCCACTGTTCCAGCAACCTCATGGTAACAAACTTGTTTCTAACATCCAACCTAAATCTACTCTTTTCTAGTTTAAAACCATTGCACTTGTCCTATCACTACAGGCCACTGTAAACAGGCCCTTTCCAGCTTTCTTGTAGGTCCCCCTGCCAGCTCCCTCAGCTTGTCTTTGTAGGAAAGCTGTTCCAGACATCTGATCATTTTTGTGGCCCTCCTTTGGACTGGGTCCATCAGCTCCATGTCCTTACTGTGCTGAGAGCTCCAGAGCTGGACACAGGACTCCAGGTGAGGTCTGAGCAGAGCAGAGTGGCAGAATCACCTCTCTCCATCTGCTGGCCACATTTCTGATGCAGCCCAGGATGTGACTGGCCTTCTGGGCTGCAAGCACACACTGGCTGCTCATGTCCAGCTTCTCATCTGTCAGCACCCCTAAGTCCTTTTCTCCAGGGCTGCTCTCTATCACCTCATCCCCAAGAATGGATTGATAGTGGGGATTGTTCTGGCCCAGGTGAAGGACCCTGCACTTGGTCTTGTTGGACCTCATGAGGTTCACCTGGGCCCACCTCTCCAAGTCTGTCCAGGTGCCCCTGGTGTATGGACAGCACCACTCAGCTTGGTGTCATCTGCAGACTTGCTGGTGGTGCCCCTGATCCCACTGTCTAAGTCATTGTTATCAATGTTAAACAGCACAGATCCCTGTCACTGCTCTCCAGGTGGACGTTGAGCCATTGACTGCTACCCTCTGGATACAGCACTTTAAAAATGCACTACTTTGTCTAGGTTATACAGGAACGTTTTAGGTCTAGATTAGAGTACTGAAACATTTTTATTTATTTAAATGAGAGCACTCAGGGGAGCACAAGATATCAAAATGCTATTCTGTAACAGACAACCATAACACAGATTCCAACAAACATCAATTTGATCTTCAGCTAAATGCCCCTGAGAAGGCTCTTGCCATAGATAGTAATTTTCTGACTGACCAGACAGGGTCACTTATATCCATTGTGAGAGCAAGAAGGAAGATAAACTGATCAGTGACAGTCAGTCTTGATGAGATTGTTCTCATAGCATAACCTACACTCCAGTTTAATAGGTTCCTAAGTGTGAAGAGGCTCCTAATGAAAAATTTCTGTGTTTTTAAACACTTGTTAACAAATCTGCTAGAACATGTACAATCTTTTAAATTCCTGAAACACTAGAAAGTGTTTCACAGATTAATTCACCAAGGTAAATGCTGGCTATTTATCTAGTCAATCTGTTTAAAAAGCCCCCAGTGAGCCTCTCCACTCTTTTAAAAGATAATACGGAATAGAGCAGCTTCTCTGCAACTGATCATTTAACAGACTATAACACAGCAACCCAGAAGAGATCTGTCACCCAAAACGAAGACCTATAAAATCTTGAACAGCATCAAGGAACACAAAAGAGCTACTGAACTTCTAGCAATATAAGAATTTAGGGGGAAGGGGGAATTTGGGTTTCATATGGTAAATGAAACCTTCAGATACTACAGTTAAAATAAGTCACAATTCCCTTCACACAGTGAAGTTGTTTAGATCTGCCAACAAACACTGTAGATCCCAAAAGATTATGTAAATTCAAGAAAAAATTAAAACAAAACAAAAAAACCCACAAACCCACCACCAAAAAAACCCCACCAAACCCCACCTACAAAAACTAAAGAAATAAAAAATACCAAAACAAACAAAACCAGAAAACACAAAGTAACATAAAAGGGTGATAAAATAAGCTGCTAATTCTGGCTCAGAAAACCCCAAAGTAACAGAAACCTGGATAGTGAGAAAATATTCTGGGGGACAGTAGTAGTTATATGCTTCTTGCCTTTTTCTATATTTTGCCCTGCATATCCATTTTTAGTGCAGAATACTTGGCCATTTTTTATTTGTAAATGCAGATGTCCCTGATGAAAAAGCTGTTTTGAGAAGGAGGTAGCAATACAGAACCATAAGCAGATCATTTCATCAGACACAGCACAACTCAGTTGGTCTGTCTCATAAGGAATCAAGAGCCCATGGCTGAACTGGCTGAATTTGCAGATGAGCTTTTCTAAGGCTAGGCTCCTATTTTAAATTATACTTCAGATAAGAATCTGAGCAGAGGATCAAACCTGTAAAGCTGAATTTCATGTGCAGATCCAAGGAAACAGAATGGAAAGCAAGCATAGGAAAAAGCAGGCATTGTCAGAGTGTGAGGAAATTGCTATTTGTATTACTTTGTGCAGCAGCAGTGTAAGAAGTGCTATAGTGATCTATTTTTACCTCCATTGAGAATGAGCAGAAAACTTGAAACAGAGATGGAAGAAAACTATATTTTTGTAAAAAAAAAAAAAAGAAAAGAAAAAAAAAAAAAAAGAAAAAAAGGAAAAGCAATGCCTGTTCTAATCCAGCAACAGAAGTAAACACAAATCAGCTACTGTACCGGACTGCCTGCAGTTGTTTTACATCAACGTGTCCAGATTTTCTCTGGATCATATCATAACGTGTCAAGAGTGATAACAGCTTCTTACAAGCATAATGCTTGTCCCAGTCCATCTTCTCAGAAGCAAATACCTGTTAGTATAAAAAAAACCAACCCAACACAACAAACTTTAAAACCTTACTGTGGAGGATCTCTTGCTGAAATAGCTACGTTGTAGATGTGGGACAAAATGCTTCATATCTAGAATGCTTTTCTATACATTAATGCATTGCCCAGTGATGTATCACTGCCCAGGGAGGGTAGAGTTTTCCACAAAAGTGTAGATTCATCAGCTGTCAATAAAAGCCAAGGGAATGTTTGTGTGTAGTAGTGGCAGCAGCAGGGTTAAGACAGTTGCTAAACACCTTGTCAGATTTGGCTCAGCTCTGCAGGGAGCTGTGAAAATGATGGATTTTGCATCTGTGATAGAGGGATGAACATGGATTTTCTTTACAGCTGCACTGCTTAGCAGTGGTCTGTTATGATGTACATAATTCTCCCACTGCCATCAACAGCAGAAAGTGAAATACTGTAAAAGATGTGCTTTCACCAATAAAAAACCTCAATGCTAACAAGCATATATTAATACTGTCACTCAGCTTATCCATGTGACCCAGAAAAAAAGCTTCATGGGATATTTATCCTTCCTTCTGTGGACAGAGGAACAAACTAGACCACTTCTGAGTTTTGTGCACTTTGAATTAAGGGCCACTGAACCTGAAAGCTGGCAGTATTGCACTAAATACAGGCCTGCAGCATTCAGAAAAAAACCTGCTTCTGCTCATTATATACAGAAACTGGCTATCTCAATACCAAAAATATCACTGAAAAGAAAGAGTAACATTAAAATAAAAATACCACAATCATGACTTCCTATAGTAAGTTACTGTAATGTTACCACATCTACACACTGCATCAGTATGACAGTGAAGTAAGTACAAGTATAAACAAGAGTTGTGTCTGTTAAAATCTTTCTGAAAGATGGATGAAAACAAAAGATGATAACATTTCTGAAGCATATATTATACCATATACCAATACAGGACTTTATAGAGATAATGCAGCACTCAGAATGCAATCTAGAAATACTGAACAGTGAAAAACAAAACAATGGCAAATGACCTTTCTTCTGAGTTCTCTTCCACATTTTTACACGCCTATTTACATCAACTCATTTTGTTCAAAGTCTTCAATTTTAGGCTTACAAAAAAAGGAGATATATTAAGAAGCTTTAACAAGATTCTTTAACTCTTACTTGCAGTAAAATTACCAAAGAAGATAAAAATTATCACAGATGCCTCCCTTATTAATAGACAACAAAAACTACAAAGGTGAATATCCAGTATTTTCTTATATACCTGAAAAGACAATAAATTTGGCCTTGAATATTCCTTTATTTTGATCAATTTATTCTTGTTCACAAGAAATTCTTGGATAACCTTGAGATAAAACAAAAAAGAGGCAGTTTAGGAGAGGTCAGAAAACTGAAAACTCAACTAATTGGTTAAAAAAATTAATCTTTCAATAGGCTGTTTGTTACCTCAGAGAAAGGAAAGCCCTCACAGCTGTTAGCTTTTCTGCAGGTGAAACACATGTGTTAGAAACTGAATACAAACGGAAGAAACACAGAATTGAAATGCTCACCCTGCACATCAACACAGGGAAAAGCAGTTTAAGATATTCCTACTTTCTGATACTGTCCTCCACTGCACATGCTTGTTTCACTTGCTCTAACTGATGCCATTCACAAGGGCAGCAGGATTTGGAGTCACTGGCTTTGCAGGATTGAGTACTTTCACAGAATTTACATCCACTGTACATGTGTTCCTTGTAAGATCCTATAGAAGCAGATGCACAAAGCTCAAGAAGTTTCCAAAACCTCCAAATACCCAAAGCTATCAGTACAGATAAAAGCTCAGAACACATACTGATCTGACATAACAGTAGCTGTGAGCAGATGTGAGTGCATCACTCGTGTTTACATCAGCACAGTGGAAATGACAAATACAAACAAGCTTTTTTTTGCAAGACTTTTCCCCCAACAGGTTCAGACTGAATGCTGAAAACTTTATTTCCTAAAAAGTATAGAACTAGTCCATGACAACCTGGCAAATATCTAGAAGTAATATATTTCAAACAAGCTTTTCCTTCTCCAGATGATAGGTTTGAACAAGTTTACTGATCAAAAGATGCTACCAAAAGGAGGTTCCTTAATTATTTTTAAGAAGACACTGCAGCAAATCCCAGCAATGTTAACATGCTCCTGATGCAAGAACAATTCAGACAACTACAGAAATAGTTCCTTGTCAGTACAGTCTACTTTCTTTACAGATAAGAGTTAAAAAGGCACATTCCATCTACTATGAACTACCTTCACATTTGAAGAAAGGCAGTCCCCAGTCTCAAAAATATTAGTATTCAGATATACATACACAATGTTGAAAATGTGAAGACATCCCAGAAAAATAATGACAAGAAAAGCAATTTTTAATGCTAGTCATAAACCCCACAAAAACCTACCCATACAAAAGTAACAACAAACCACACCTTGCATACCCAAACCAAAAAGTAAATAATTAGGCTAAAAATAAAATTCTGTGCTTTTCACACTGACCTGGATGATGGCACTCAGAACAGTGAGCAGCCCTTTTAACAGTCAAAGGTTTTTCATCCTGAAATTGTCCTTTCCATTGCTCAAACCTAAAAGGATGATTTTAAAAGGATTAAGAAATATTTTTAACTTTCATGCTTAAAATAAACCATTGAAAAACAGGCCCCTTTATACATCACAGAATGTTAAGAGCTGGTAGGGACCTCAAAAGATCATCTAGTCCAACCCCCCTGCCAGAGCAGGATCACCTAGATTAGGTCACATTGGAACATATCCAGGTGGGTTTTTAATGTCTCCAGAGAAGAAGACTCCACAACCTCCCTGGGCTGCCTGTGCCAGTGTTCTGCAACCCTCATCCTGAAGAAGTTTTTCCTTGTGTTTACACAGAACCTGCTATGTTCCAGCTTGCATCAGTTGCCCCATGTCCTATCACTGGATGTCACTGAGAAGAGCCTGGCTCCATCCTCCTGACACTCACTCTTTACATATTTCTAAACATTAATGAGGTCACCCCTCTTCAGGGGGGTCAATTCTCAGATATCTACCAGAGAAACAGCTTTCCAATTTATGAGATAGATTTTTAAAAGCACATTACATGATTATTGGATTTCCAGTATTGACACATGCATTATAATAAAGAGAAAGCATCTGGTATCTCATGTCCTGATCCACAATACAATTAACAATATGAAACCTCATTGGTCCCTATGACTTGCTTTTCAATAAATCAGCATCTATCTGCTACATCAAGAACTAGGAGCCATCTAATGTTTAAGAGGCTTGCCTAGCAAAACTCAGGATTCATTTAGCAAACAAAGTTAAAGAATGTGGTAATCTCTTTCTCCCTCCCCCCAAACTGAAGTATTACACATGCTGTTTTGGAGCTGAAGAACAAAAAAGTCTTGGAATAAAATCAAAGTACTTCAGCATACAACATAAATTTTTGTTTTACCTTTGCAGTAAGTTTTGACCTCGCAGAGACTCTATTAACTTTAAAGCTTGTTCCTTCCCAACTCCTGGAACACCCTATATAGACAAAAGTATGAAACATTACTTAATGACAAAGTGTTCAGCTTTTCACAAAAATTGCCTTTGTAACATTATGTAGAGAAATCACCAAAATTATCCCAGATTTTGAGAATAAATTGAAAAAATAATTTTTTACCAAGTTCTAAAGTCAGAGGTGGTAAAAGTACTGCCAATGCATCACACAGCTGCATAAAGTTTTTACACCCAACAGCAGCTTAGATAAAACAAGGTAGAGAAAGAAGGCAATAGAAAATAATAGGTGAAGATGTATTTGTTTGCTTTTCTTTTTGCTATCTGCAACAATATAAAATACTAGCAACATTCCTGCCAGCTAAATGCTAGAGAGCTGAATCTGTAGATAGGATGAGGAGTAACAGTTTCTAACTAAAAGAGGATAAATTCAGACTAGATACAAGGAAGGATTTTTTTACAATGAGGGTGTTGAAATGATGGAACAGGTTGCCCACAGAGGTGGGCAATGATGCCCCATCCCTGGAAACATTCAAGGTCCACTGACTGGGGCTCTGAATAGCCTGCTCTAGTTGAAGATGTCCCTGCTCAGTGCAGTGAGGCAGGACTAGATGACCTTTAAAGGTCCCTTCCAATCAAAACTATTCTATGATTCTGTGATTTAAAATCTATGTACTGCTTTTCTAATTTCCTTTTAGTTCTTACACTATTTTGCCACAAATCAGTAGAGTTGAATATAAGGATTGTATTGAGTGTGCTTTCTATGGCATTATTACAAATAAATCTATAGCTTATTTTTATTCAGCTGTAATGGCTGAACTGAACATGTGCAATCATATGAAATAAATACACATTCAAAAACAACTGGAAACTCTCATTAGACTGCAGCCAGAGTCAGATATTCAGTTTCTGTAAGCAAAGTACCATTTAGATATATACTCAAAGCAAATAGAATGCCACTCTGTAATTGTCATTTATCTGTTAAGGGAACCCCCATTCCCAGTGCAGTCCTGTAATTCAGCCTTCCTTGGAAATGTCAGAAAAATCTGACATTACATAACTGTGACACCTTAGCACTATGCAAGAACCTGCCATTCCAGGAGTTTTGCTGGTTCCATTACAAAAACCACTGATTAGCCACTATCTGTTCTTACTCCCTCCCTCCTTATACTTCTATTTTGTAATAATACTGGTAAAACCCAACTATTTAAAGTTAAAAATTCCTATAGGAGAAGAAAGCCTTTCAGAAAAAAAAAAGAAGAGGCAGCTATTTGCTCTTGCAGCAGCATCAGTTGTTTAAAAGGACAGTTTTATCAAACTGGAACCCAGTGATTTCAAAATAAACAGATAACCACCACAAGCCTGAATGGAAGTAACTGTTGCCTGAAGTCACTGTCCTACTTGTTTCCATTTCAAAAAGCCATCACCACAGATTCTGTTCAAAGTCTTGAAAAAATTAAAGGGCTTACAGCAAAAAAAAAAAAAAACCCAAACAAAAGAAAGAAGAAAAAAAGTATAGCAGTAATGAGTGAGATTCCTGCCACTTTATTCATTAGACAAACTTTAAAATAGGTGACTTCTACTTCATAAATCATATATTTATAAGCTATACAACTAAAAGGGAATACATTCAAACTGAAAACTCACAATGAAGTTCTCATACCTTTGCTCAATGTAATCAACAACTAACCTTTTCTCTACAACTCCATTAGAGAAAAGGTCTGGAATAATACATAACAGCTTTAGAAAGATTAATGTTCATGAAACATTTTGATTAAGGCTTCACAAATAAAATTTCTAGTGATTTACTAAGCATCTTCAAGTAGATCTCAGTAATCATGCATTGCATACAGTTGTGTCAGCATGCATGTGCCTCCCTGGATAAAGAATATTGTTTTAATTTCAAGGCAGTGTGAGTACCTAACAAAACAATAACTCTAGTGTCTACCTTTGGAAGATAATCACAACCCAGAAGAACAGCAAGCCCAATCAAAGACTCTCTGTCACAACCAAGCTTCTCCTTAATAGAAGACATTGTGTAACAGTCAAGATATGGATCCTGTAAGAGAGATACCATGTTATTTCTGTAACAAAGGAAGAAACTGCCATGAGTCCTATTCATGTTCATCTGAAAACAAATAAAACAAACCTGTAAGATGCAGGTGTGTCAATACTTCTTAGACCCAGGAGGCTGATCACTCCCATATGTCCTAATGGTAAATTTATAGGAATTCATTACCTCACTCAAATTCTCCCATGTGAGGAAGAGTTTTCTACTTAGCTTTATATTACACATCACAGGACACTACAAACACATGTAATTGTACACTTAACATATCACCAGTGAATCAAACATAATGTTCCTGTCTTAAATGTACTATTTTAAACATACACAACGACTAGACTGTAAGTGTGATAATATTTAAGTAATTGTTTCAAGTCCCTTCTTTCTATTTACATGCTGGAGCAGAGGCTAAGAGAGGGTGACAATGGGCTGAAGTATCCTACCTTAGCATTCATGGCAAAGTTCCTATAAACTGTTTGAGCTCCATACAAGAAGACATCTCCATCATTGGTAATGCAGCCATCAACGTGTCCTTTGGCATTCAGGTAGGCACACATAGCCTCTGCTTCCCCAGCTGCTTGAACCCAAGGGACACCTAAACACTCCAGCAGTTCCAGACACTAAAAGATGAAATCCAAAAGGAAACAAATTGAATGGTGAGTTTTATCTACTTATTAGCATACTTGTTTTTAGACAAAAATGCATACATTAACTATTAATGCTTCACTGCCTATAGAAAACTATATCAATACAAGCACTGCTTCAGGAGAAATACAGTTTATCCTAAGTGTCCAATTAAGATCAAAGTATTAGCTACAGCACTTGAGCCCAGCATGGTTAATGGTTACTTCTTAAAAAAAAAAATAAAAAATCTTAACACTTTAAGATGTTTCCAAACAAGATAAAGGAATATTTATCTTTGTGAAGCAATGCTGTTTACTCAAGCAGTAATACTAGGCTAGCATAGACATTTTTTCAACATACACTGACTCCATCGTAATATATTTTAGAATTTAAGACTAAACCATGAATTAGAATAATAGGATGGTGGGGTTTGAAAGGACCTCTGGAGACCATCAAGTCCAACCCCCCTTCCAGAGCAGGAATCGATACAAACTTCTGAAGCCATGAGCATCTCCAAGTTCCATTTCAAAAAGTACTGAATAGACAAAAAATGGTGAAAAATCTGCAACAATGAAGAAAACTACTGACTCAGGAGGCCTTTGTAACCAGAGTTGTCTCAACCACCTGTATCAAGATGACTATACAATCTTCCTTATAGCCTAATTAGTAGGTTTTCAACAAGTGTATCCTCATAGTTACTCAACTACTTCACCAATCATAGATACAGGTTATAACGGTTCTGTGCACCCCTTTAAAAACACTCAAGCTTACCCTGTATAGGTACAGAGCACATTCCTGTCTTCACATATACCCCAATCAAGGAAAAAACAAAGTGTCAATACTCACACTACAAAAAAAGCCAAACCCCAAACCAAACCCCAAATAAAAATCAAACCTAACAACACAAATCAAAGAAAAACCCAAACAAAACAAAACAAGGAAATTAAATTTTTGTAACAAACATTCATGTATGACTGTGTCTCACTAGTGTAACATGCACAGGAACACATCACAAAGAAAATCTTCTAACTAACACTGTCCCTCTTTTATACCAGCTAACAAGAGCTGTAAAACCCACTTTCAAAGGCATGTGTTTCCTCAAAACACTGTTGAAATTCATTGTATGAAAACCATTAATTCTTCTCAGTTCTTGTAATTAAGATTTCTTCCTATCACATTAAAAACACTGAAACACAGCCCTCAATTACTCACCTCTTTTAAAATGCCTTTAAATAAAGATCTCCCTGTTCTCACAGCTCCAGCTTTCTTTGCAGGTCCGTAGCGCATCTCGTTCCTCTTACCCATGGTGTCTGCTTTCAGCCTGGGGGCCTCTCCCTCCATGACAAACACTAGTTTCATTCCCATGGATGTTAAGAAAGAGACCCGAAAAAATAAGTTTCTGCAATAAAGCAAGATGTTCCATAAGATGCAGAATTAGTGAAGCTTGATTTCTTCAGACATTTTCCTTATATCCCTCAGCCAGCCCTAAGAACAGTCTCAGCTTTCTTGCCACCTTCTCTTATTCTCTCACCCCCCAGCTAACAAACCTTTTATCCACATCCCTGTTTTCAGATGAAGTTGTTTTACTATGAACTTGTAAGAGCTTTACAAAATTCCCAAGAAAATAAGGACAAGAGAGATCTTTTTTAGGTGTAAAGATGTAAGCAAGCTTAAAGGGCTTAATAAAAAAGCCCCAAACATTTAATATCTACAGTTTTCTTCCAAACACATACCTACACTGATTCATTTACATAAAAATTGAACCCCAATTAGCAATACAGTGAATGATTGCTGTGATTGTAGACAAACTCACCACTACCATGGCAATTCATTCCACATGCAAACAAACACCACTGATGGGTGGAATTTTGCAGGGCAGCAATAAAAACTAATAATAGGTCCTCAAGAGTAAAATTGGAAGCAGTACTAACAGACAGCATACGTTTGAGGAGGAATTTTGTCACAGTGAGGGTGACAGACACTGGAAGGGGCTGCCCAGGGGGGTTGCAGAGTCTCCCTCTCTGGAGACATTCAAAACCCACCTGGATCTGTTCCTGGGTGACTTGGTCTAGGTGACCCTGCTCTAGCAGGGGGGTTGGACTAGATGATCTTTCTAGGTCCCTTCCTGCCCCTGACGTTCTGTGATTCTTCCAGTAACTCCAGGATTGCTTGTGAAAGCAAAAGGATTAGACCAAAAATTTCTATTTCTTTGACTGGTGTGGAAAGACCATGACTCTAGATTTAAATATTGTACATTTGTTATTGGAAAAAAACCCAAAGGATAAACTGATCTTTTGAGGCTAGCTCTTTTCTCACACATTATATAAAAATCAATCACTTAGAATAAATTTCTCTAAAATACTTAGTGAAAAACTTAATTTCCAACTGCCTGAAAATTTTTCTTTTTTGGTAGAAATCCCTTTGTCTTGCTTTGGAAAGGCTGCATAAGAGACTGGACTGATGCTTCCATTACACTGCACACAGGACATCCTATCAAAGGGAAGTAATATCATCTAACAGCAGCTGCTAACTCTGTATTCTTGAGCTAACCAATAATGAGTTATGAAAATGTGTATATATATATATATATATATTCATTGTTGTTGGCATCATTTGTAGATAAGTGCTTTGAAGCACTCAAACCCTCAAACCCTTTATGTATGTAGCATAGATGATAACAACAGAATGAAAGCAAAAAGTCACATGAATACCAGTAGTCTTACAACTGGAATAAGTATCATACCTAAATTATACAGCTCCAAGACTTTTGGCTACAGTAATTTCTAAGGATACCATACCTCAGATGTGGCTTAGTAACTACTCCAATCATCTTTTTAACAGTCTGTGCTTCACAGACCCACAGACTTAAATCAACAGCAAGTGTTTTTCCTTTGAGACTGCTCAAGCTGACAGGTTGTTTCACAGGCTCAAGGATTTGCCACAGGTTAGTTACTCCCATTGTTTTATCTTCTTTGCTGTCAGCAGGAAGGTTTTAACTGTCAAGACCAAGCAAAATAAAATACTTTTAGAATCTAAAATGAAGTATGACACATTATGAACATGAGGTTTAGAAAATAAATAATCACTATCAGTTTTACTTGTATGGGCCAGGAACACTTGCAGTCAAGCCTTCTAAGTGTGCAGTGACTCCAGTTCACAGATGGTTTACTAAAGACCTTCTTCAGAATGTATATTTTATAATTAATATTTACTCTCAACAGAAATAATGTTTTGCTAAGACATTTCTTTAACTAGTACTAATCACTCTCTCATGTTAGTTGCATGCATTCAAAGCATAACACATTGTTTTTATTATTATACCCGAGTTAAAAATACAAATAAAGCATGCAAATACATGTCATAATTCATTGAAGTCCAGGATGATAGAGCTTCTCTGATGCACAGAAGAGGCTAACAAAAGGCATTCAAACCT
Source organism: Corythornis vintsioides (assembly GCA_025447755.1). NCBI lineage: Eukaryota > Metazoa > Chordata > Aves > Coraciiformes > Alcedinidae > Corythornis > Corythornis vintsioides. The sequence goes on along the minus strand of JAOEGS010001915.1, from coordinate 10,113 downwards.
TCATGAAACACAACTGTGTTATTCAGCTTCAGTGAGGTTTAACAAGAGAACACCTAGCACTAACAAGTGAAATGTCTTTTTTGATGCTATCATTTGGTTCCAGTCAGTCTGCATCAATACATTAAAAAAAATTATTTCTAAATGTTATTATGGAGTATCATATGGTACATAATTAACAGGAAAGGCAAATAAACTACAAACTCTTAACATTCTGTAAGATTATAAGAGGGAAAATTAAAAAAATTTGAAAACTAAGAAAAAACCTTGTTTTCTATTATAAGATAATAATGTATTGCTATTTAGGGACAGAAATTTTTCTTATTTCCATTCAACATATATCTAAGGTTGAGTAATGAAAGCCTGTGTGACCTACCAGTCTTTGCTTATTCTGTGGAATATTTAAAAGTACTACTTCTAATGGGACTGATCCATCTGCTCAGATTTTATTAAGGAGCTTTGTCCATCACAAGCCTCCACTCTGCTTAAAGAGATGGGTAACTTCCAAAGAAGGGAGATTGAACATTTTTTTTTCATATACTTACAGATCACTGAAGACATCACGCTATTATAAGAGCATTGATAGATAACATAGACTAAAAAACCCCATACAAAACCTTCTTAATTTTTTATTGAGCCAGTATGTTCCCAGTCTGTTTAACTTTTATGTGTTAGAAATCATGTTTTAAGACTATTTTCCATTATACAAAGTGTGGGTTGTTTGTTTTTTTACAGTCAGAAAACGAAGCCAATTAGTTACATTAACTACACAGGGCATTTAACACTTAATTTTATACAGATGTACTTTCATCTGCTGCCTACATAACCTGCCAAGGCTACCAAAATGCTTCTGACCCAGAGGCATTTAAAAAACAAACAAAAAAAGAGAAAAAGGATAAACAAAAGGAAAAAGACTCAATCAAACAAAAATACAGCAGCATAAAGCGAAAGAAACAAAGAAGAAAGAAAAAAAAAGAAAGCCCCCAACACGTTTCTGACAACTTTGCCGCTGCTCCTGCGGTACCGCACGGCTCCCGCCAGTAAACCCGAGCGCTCCCGTGAGGCACAAGGGGCTTCAGCACTGAGCGAGTCCTCCCCCAGCTCCTACGTTTTCTCACCCCCGCCGAGCCCAGCTGCGGGCACAGGGCTGCTCTGAAAACACCCAGCTGCGGGCACAGGCTGCTCTCTCCCGACACCGCCGCCTTCCCGCCTTCCCTCAGGGAAGGGGCTTCAACCTTCAGCGGGACATCAGCACAAACTCACCTTCCCGTTTGAGCCCCGAGAGGCACAAGGAGACCCAGACAGATCTCCCCACTAACTTCCAATACCTACAGGAGAAAAGAAAAAAGGAAGAGAGCCCAGCACCGCTCGGCCGAACCACTCTCCCAGCCACAGCTACAGCCCCGCCCTCTGGAAAATGGCGGGCTCGCGGAAAGGCTCCCTCAGGCGGGGGAGGCGGGAACGCGCAGGCGCCGCGGCCGTGGCGGCTCTTCCGTCACAGCTGAGCGGGTCCTTGCTTACAATCTCCGACTGCGCGGGGCTCGGGGCGCTCCGGGGGCGTGATCTTGCGGCCATTGTCACGACCTCGCCTGGGGCTGCCTTGAGGAGAGGTAGGTTGACGGAGCAGCGACCTGTGCGAGGAGCGGGGCGGGGGGGGCCTTGGCAGCCGACGCTGCGGTGGCCGGGCGGGTTTCTGCTCCCTGAGTGGCGGGGAGGGAGTGAGGGAAGTCGTTCGGCCTCAGGGCAGCAGTGTCGTCTGTCTCCGCTCTGGCGCTGTGCCGGGCCGGCAGCCCCGCTCCTGGGGTGGCCTTCGCAGGTGTTTTTGTTGGGGCACGTTATGGGAGCCGCGTTTGGTCAGCGGCTCCCCGGTGTGGCTGCTGCGAGGCTCCCCGCGCTGTGAAGAGCGGGGAGCGGCTGCTGGTCGCGCTTTCCAGCCACGGAGGGAGAGCTGTCGCTTCTCTGGGAGGTGAGGGGATCCTTCCAGGTGGTCCGGAGAAATGGTTGGGCCAAGCAGCGCAGAACCGTGCGGTTGGAGGCCCGAGTGGCGAGGTGTTTATTTCTGCTCTCTCTGCCCCTTCCTTCCAGCTTAGGTGGAGCTGCCTTCTGTGCTGTTGTTATTGGGAGCCCGCTTTTCCAGCGTCTAAACGGAATGGTATAAGCTTCCTATATATTAGCTGTGAATAGGTGTGGAGAGGAGTTGTGAATGGCAGAGTGATGTAGCCCAACACGGGGCCATCTGGCTTGGATAGCCCCTAAAAGCACACGGTGCTCCACTGCAGGGTATGAAGCTGGGCTTCTGGCATCAGCCCTCTGAAACATGTGCCTTTTAAGTACAACAGATAGGGAATGTTCACTTCTTTCATTATTATAAGCTAGAGTTAATTTGGAATTTATTTATATAAATTAATTTTGTGTTTGTTCAAACAAATGTTCTGTGCAGATCATCAGCATCAGCAGGTCACAAGTATTTTTTTCCACTTGTCCCACCCTGTTCTTCCTCCCATACCTTACCATACCTCCCATTCATCCCGCTGTAGATCTGCTCTGATACCTTCACCTAATTTTGCTACCTGGAGAAAATGCAGTCTGGGTGTATCTGGTCTGGGTGCAGAGTGGTTCAAGTGGCTGTTTAGAGTGGCAGCTGTGGCAGTCTGTTCCAGCCTCAACTATAATTCTGTGTATCCTGACATGTGTTGTGCTTCATAACAAAACATGAACACTTTGTGTTGCAAGAGAAAGGTAACATCATGGTCTGGACCCAGACAACAATCTTGTTGTCCTTCAATTGCTGATCACAGGGCTAATGGGAACTTAGAGGAGATCAGAGAATGATCAGAGCCTGTCTCTATCCAGTGTCTCTGCTCTTTAGTAGTCTGTGTGTGCTGTCTTTGACAGCTGCTTACCCTCCTGAGTAAGCCAAGACCTTGAAAGGACTTGAAGAATTTGCCAGGTGCCATTTAAGAAGACAAATGTGCTTTGGACAACTCTGATAATAATTACATGGAGGTGTATGTAGGATAATATGTGTAAATGTGACCACTGTTTTTGCAGCTGTGAGATCAAGGGTGAATACAACAGAATAGTTAAGTTGGAAGAGATATACAATGATCCAGTCCAACTGCCTGACCACTTCAGGGCTGACCAAGAGTTAAAGCATGTTCTTCAGGGCATTGTCCAAATGCCTCTTAAATACTGACAGGCTTGACTTTATAACTGAGCCTTGAATTATAACCAGATAAATCTTGCTTACTGAGAACTTGATTGTTTTCTTGAGCATGTTCCCAAAATCTGTTTTACCAGGAGAGTGGGATCTTTGTCAGTCTTTTGGGGCCTGTCAGTATTTTTTTTTTTTTTTTTTTTTTTTTTTTTTACTTGAAGAAATGTCTTCAAATTGCCCTGGTTTCAAAGAATGAAAGCCTTCCACTTGTACAGAGATCTTGGTGGCAACCAAGTATTTCCAAGCATCCTTTATGTTTGGTGAATTATAACTGTAAAAAGTAGTTTTAGTCCTCAGTGCTGAACATGATCTTTTGCTGCCCATCAGAAACAATTTGCAAGTCTTAAAACTCTGAATAAAAGGAGTAAAAGTCTGATCTTTACTTGGTTCATGTCGGTTGGTTATCTCTGGAAATATTTTAGTGGCATCTTCAGCCTGATAGTGATCAGAGTCCAGAGGCAAAAATTTAAGACATTTCTCCTCTGCATTTTGCTGCCACCTTACTGACTGATTTCAGGTCTATTACTTGCTCTTTCATTTTTGAAATCAGATAGAAAAAGGGGCTCTGACTCTCAAAATTGTTATGAAATTGTTATGTTTGCAAGTACCACAGGACTTGCTGTGAGAAGAGGCTATTGATGAAGGTTCAGAGATTTGCAAGAAAAGATGTAGCATCTTCAGTGGCTGAGTAAGTTTAAGTCGAACATGCCAGCTTGCTGCCTGATGGAGAAGGATCAGTGGTAATGAACTCTGGCCTCAAGTTTCCCAGCTGTTTCTCCTTTGCACCTTGTGCTGTGTTGCTGTTCAGTGCCCATGGGGTTTGCTGGAATGACTGGTGCTATTACTGCTGTTTAATGTCTGCGAGTGAAACAGACGAGGAGCTTGAAATTGTCCAACAGCGTTCTTACTGGCAGCCTCAGCTGGGGCCACCTAAAGAGTTAGCCTTTGGCTATGCCTTTCTTAATTAGATCAAGAGCTTTAAAGGTTTTCCAAGGCAGAGTTTGTTGAATGGATGGTGTTTTCTCAGCCCAGAGGTAATGTCATCTTCCTGTCCTGGATGCACAGCAGCCACAGGTCAGGTGCATTGCCTGTTGTGTGGCCAGTGCTTTCTGTAGAGCTCAGTAGGTTTGTCCTGCTGCTACAGTGATGTGCATGGGAGATCCCTACAGCAGGGAGGACCATTGCCAAGGAGCTCTGCAGTGCCTGTCTTTTGTTGCTGGCAAGGAATGGAATGGTTTGCCTGGGAAGAAACGTGCCCTGCTGGGGGAAGCAGTAATTTGATGAGAGTTCTACTGAGTCTTGCAGACCCAGTGGCAGGGGGCTACTGAGGAGCTTCATATTCTGTGTGATTCTTGATAGTATGAGCTGTCTGACCTTTCATCAGGTGAAGTCAGACTATAGTTGGACCAGAACTTCATGCTGCCACAAGAAGTTGCTCAAAGAAGTATTCTCTTTCTCCACAGTGACCCAAATGTACAGATCTGCATGGTGAAATGGTTGGGGAACTTGCCTCATTTTCATAGGGGGAAAGAAAAAGTCTTCTCCTGCATTAACTATTAGTAGAATCAGTGTCTTGAGACAGTTTATTTTTATTCTGTGTTGAGTGACTTTGGTAGACCATGTTACTTTGGCAAGATTCATTTCTGACCAGTCAAAGTAGTGTAGGAAGCCTGTGCATTAATTTGTAGAGGAAATATATACTTAAGTTCTCTATACAGAGAATTTTCCTCCTTCATTAGTAAAATAACAGCATTTTGCTTTCTGTGATCCCATTACACTGCCTCAAATAGGCAGGCTGGCCCTGTGAAAGAAACTGCACAGGAACAAAGCTACAAATCTAAATTTTCATTTATTTTATTTTTATGTGATCTATACATTATTTTTCTAGGCATTTCTCAACCACATATAGTTAATACATTTTCTTTTTGACTGTGCAGCTCACTTAACCAAACCTGAATTGCTGCTGCTGATCATGCCATGATAGTTACATACTTCTTACAACTTTATCTTCAAACTGCATTATTAACCAAAACCAGTTCTAGCAAATAACCCCCAGTCTAATGTACCAAGGATAATAGAATCAAGGCTGATTTTTTAAAAATAATAATTAACAAAGAAATTTAGCTTAATTAGAATAAAGTTGTGTTTTATTTGTTCTAATACAGCTTATAGCAAGTGTAGGCTTAAATTCACTGAGTTCAGTTATGAAAAAAACATGTTTTGCAGCTTGTTTGCTCTGACATTAGTATTTCTTTTACCAAAGTAAATAAATTGGTATGTCTGTGCTATCATCTGTAGGCATGTTTTAATCTAGAAGATTGAAACCGACAATTTTCATTACATTCATTTTTAGTACTCATGGGTAAAAGAAAAGAAGAAAGTATTTCAAAACCTGGATCCCACAAAAGGCAGAGACAAGATGAATCTGATGAAGAAGAAAATGCAGAGTCATCAGCTGATAGTCTCTCCTCACTGACGGTAAGATGTTTAAAAAGTACTATAATAAAAAGTTGACCTAAAGAAATTCTGTGCCTTTGGTTGGCATTGAGATAAATGTCTTGCATCTAGGCTAATGTAGAACCAATGTAAAAGGAGTCAGAGGTAATGCCTGTGATGAGGATCTCTGCATGAGTTCATTTACACCTTATTTCTTCTGGGCTGTGGACTTAGAACAGTTGATCTGCTTTCACAGAATTATACTACTGAAGTTGTCAAATAACCAAATAAGGGACACAGATTTTGTTCAATAGAAGCATGGTATATTTGGTTTATGCTTGTAGCAGAGAAAACATTTGGAAAGCAAATTATTTACTGAAAAATACTTGTTTATTTTGCATAGCTGACACTTTCAAATGACTGCAAAGAAAAAATCTAGTGTTTGAAATGTGCATTTTGATGAAAAAGAAACTTGAAAGCAGAAATACAATTTTTTTTTTGCTGCTTTTCAGTAAGTCAAATTCTAATTTGATGGAGGATTTAAAAAAATAGTCTCTAAGCTTGCAAATACTGTCTTGTGTATTTGGACATTAGGAAGCATTTCTTTAATGAAGGTACAGTCAGACACTGGAACAGGCTTCCTAGAGAGGTGGCCAGTGCCCCAAGCCTGTCCATGTTTAATAGATATGTGGACAATGCCTTTAATGACACACTTTTAACTTTAGGTCAGCCCTGAACAGATCAGACAGTTGGACTAGATGAGCATGGGAGGTCCCTACCAACTGCAGTTGTCTAGTCTAGTCTATAAGACACAGTGGCTGATTTTTGATATGCAGCAGCACTATTCCTCACCACTTGTTCTTGAACAGCAGCTGCTGTGTTGCTGTCATTGCTTCATTTTTTTCCTGAGGGCTTTACCTTCTTATAACTTCTCAAGGCAAGTTTCCTGTCACGCAATACTGCAGCAGCTGAACAGGGTGCTCTACTGCTTTTACTTTCATTTCCCCTCCCTGATAGGATTTTCCTTGTTCTAAGCTGTGCTAAGAATTCTCACAAACAGTATTATCCAAGTAACAAAAGTCTTTGTATGGTGCTCCAATCTGACAACTGTACAGAATCTGTAATCTTCTGTATTGTATTATTTATAAGTTAAGTTATAGGGAGAACTGAAAGTTACTAGGGGGGAGTGATCAGCTTTGTTTTCTTGTTTTACTACATAACTGCTCTTTAGCAAGCAAACCTTTCACAGTGACATGAAACCCTTCTGATTTCCTTGTAGCTTGTGTTGGTGATGTTTGGATTCTCATTATATTTTAAAATATTAACTGTATTTCTTTAAAATGTGTACATAACACCAGTTTTAATTGTTAATGCTCTAGGCTGTGGGGGAGGTTGGGATAATTGAAAGTATCCAGCTGAAGAACTTCATGTGCCATTCGATGTTGGGGCCTTTCCAGTTTGGATCAAATCTCAATTTTGTTATTGGGAATAATGGAAGTAAGTATTAGTTGTATTATTTCTTTGTCAAAGAACACTTCTGTTAATAATCCAAAAGATGGGTTTGAAAATAAATTACTAGTCATCTTTTAAGAATGATGATAGACTACATTCACACTGGGGCTTGGGCACCACTACAGGTCTATCCCGGTAGTTCAGTGCTGGTAGAAAAAGGTCTTAAATTTGAAGATTTGATGTGAATGAAAATCTTTTCATAGCTAAATCATACATAAATCACATTCTATGATTCTAAATTGATATTTAAACTTAATGTGCTCATATGTTCTTTGTTAAATGCACAGTAATTGTCCAGTTGTAGGTCATGTAGAAACTGTTATAGAAGTGATGCTTATTTATCAGGTTCACTTCTTTTGGAGAGAGAAATTAAAAAATGAAACCTAAGTTTAGAAAGAAAGCTTAAAGACTCTCAAGATAGCTGCATAATTTATGTGTGTTTGATTTCTTCTATTGTATCCATGTTTTCTGTATGCTTGTAGGGAAAGAGATTATTTCCTCCTGAGGTAGCACATCTTGCCAAACACAAACTGATAAATAGAAGTATCAGAACTTTGACTCAGCATGGTTGGTTGGTTTAATTTTTTTTTTTTTAGTGAGAACTTTAGAACTGGCAAATACTTTTCAAGAGTTACTGCTATTTTATGTTTGTTCAATAAAGACAGAATTTAGATTTTAAGTGCATGTATACATAAGCAGTCAAGCAAAAATCTGTAATGCAGGTGAAGTGGATAAAAAGTTAAACAAGCTTCTTTTTAAACAAGTTCAATCCTTCTATTACAGGTGGAAAAAGTTCTGTATTAACTGCTCTTATTGTTGGACTTGGTGGAAAAGCCACTGCAACTAACAGAGGTTCCTCATTAAAGATGTTTGTACGAGATGGAGAGACGTAAGAAAACCTTTTTAGTTTTAAAGGATGAACATGTTGCTTAGAGATGGTGATTTAGGTTAGCTGCTGAGCTTTCTGCTCACCTTCATTTTCTCTATTGTCTTAGTGGATCTACCAGATTTGACTGGAGAGTATAACACCATATTTAAACAAAAATCCCCAAAACTAAAACCAAAAACCACATGAGAAATGTTACCAGTGATTTACTTGGTGGTGTACCATTATCTCTCAGCTAGCTGACATAATGATAAGTCCTTCATGTTGCCCAGTTCTTGTGTATTACTTTCACAGTGTAATTGAATATACTATATAAGAATTGATTTCATTATCAAAACTCAAAGGAAGCTAGTTATTATTCTTCTGTGAGCAGTGAGGTTAGTTCTTTTTCTGTCTTTCTGATGATAGGAATTAATATAGGTTATAAAACCTTCAGCATACTGGTGGATTATTAAACGTGGAGGAAGTGGATTCATGTCTGCTGCAAGAGTGGGCATAGCATGTGTAGTTGTTTCTATCAAGAAAAGATAGGAGAGGAGGTTTAGTAGTTTACATTCACTTAAAGCTGTGACTTACAGACCCAAGCTTTTCCTTTCAGAGATGCTGCAAGTAAAATAGTTGGCAGTACTCAGCTTACTTGTGATAACTTCAGTGTTTCAGCATTCACTTGAGAACCAGAAAATCTGAGTTCAGAACTAAAACTACATCTCATCTTTTCAAGGACAATGCCTTAAGTATTCTGCTATAGGTAAATTTTGTCAGGGATGGCTGTAGAAGCCAAGTGAGTTTGGGGGCAGAACAACCTTTGGTCTTTTTAAAACAACTTCATTCTGCAGCCTAAAGTTGGGGGCACTCGGATGGGAAGGCAAGGCAGGGGAAATCTGCTCACAGTGATTTATTTTTGACTCATAATTTATCTGAAGCACAGGAGATGCAAACAGGTCAGTGTATGGCAGACTTTCCAGCCACGTGTCCCTGCTGCTTTGGCTCAAACAACATAAATATATCTTGTCATTGGTAATGTGACTGACTTCCAGTTACGACCTTTCCAAGACATGCTAATTGTTGTGGAAAATTAGAATGTTTTGCATCTTTTTGTTGTTGTTTTGTTGTTTATTTATTTGTGGTCTTGTTTGTTTTAAATCTGAAACAAATGTTAGTTGTGTTTTTATTCATTTTCAGTTCTGCAGATATTTCCATAACACTGCGAAACCAAGGCAGAGATGCATTTAAACCAGAAGTGTATGGGAGCTCTATCATTGTCAATCAGCACATCAATTTGGATGGGGGCAGGAGTTACAGATTGAAAAGCAAATCTGGTTGGTGGCAGTGGTTTTGTTTTTTTTTCTCTGAAACTCTTTAAATATTTTCATAGCTTTAAATTCCTTGCTGTTGATACACGATGATGTTTTTCTTTTCATTCATCATTCAAGGATGATGATGTCCTTTTTTTCTTTGTGTGTATACCTTTGACATTCTAAAACATTCCTAGTGCAAAGCAGTTGTGCCAGGTTCTGCATGATGTGAGGTTATACAGTATTTGTTCTTATGAACATTTCTTGGTGTGATGAGGCTGAACACATTTTTTAGTCTTTGTGACTTGTATTTGCTGATTTACTTGAATTCTATCACAGAGGGTTTATGAGGTCAGGAGAGTTTCTAATTAAAAGTCTTTCTGTACAAATGCACACGTATCAGAAGGATAAAAAAACCAGCCAAACAATGTTTCTAATTTAGGACTAAATCTGTGTTACAAAATATGAATTTAATGTTTTACAAAGAGCCATGAGATTGAACAAAAGGCTGTATGTCTGTACTTTGGACCTATTTGTGTTTTTTCATTTCTTTTTTTTTTTTCTTCTTTTTTTAACACTAGGGGCTGTAATTTCTTCAAAGAAAGAGGAACTCCTTGGAATACTGGATCATTTTAATATACAGGTAATTGTTATATTATTTAAGTTCTGTGTAATTTAAGACATCAGTATGTGATGTTTATTCATAGAATCATAGAATACCAGGTTGAAAGGGACCTCAAGGATCATCTAGTCCTACCTTTTAAGGTTTT
>JAOEGS010001914.1:47016-62953 GCA_025447755.1 Corythornis vintsioides | reverse complement strand
AATATGTATTATATTATATATATTATATTATATATATAATATGTGTGTATTATATATTATATATATTTTTGCACATCAGTATTATGAAGTTAACATTTTGTACTGAGTTATATTGTCAGCTAAACTTATGTAGGGAAAAAAAAAAAGCAGGGAAAGAAGAAGTAAGAGAATCTGAGACTCATACCAGTTCTGTCACTGGTTTTCTTGTTGTTAGTTCTCTCAGCCTTCATCTCCTTAGGTGTAAAATGAGGATCACAACACCTCAATTATTCATTGTTACAGTGATGATAAATGAGAGAGAGATTGGATCTCCATGTTTTCTAAACAAGAGTTTTTATCTTCTGTTTTGGAGCTAGTTATGGACCAGGAGAAGAATAAAAGTGGGATGGGAGTTAAAATCCAGACTGCCATAGAATAGTATTCTGAATTTTGCATTTTGAACTCAGTGGCTAATGTGATATGAACCTCAAATCCAAATCCAGGCAGAAGTTTCAGATCTGTGTTTGAATACTGCAGCTAGGGACCATGCACAGTTCTAAGAGACTTATTATGATTTATTATTAATAGGGGTAATGATTGATATTGTTGCATTATTTAATAATTGCACTACTTTCACCATTTAATAATTATTATTATTTGCACATGCAGATCAGGTAGTTAAGGTTCTTTTCCATAGGAAATGCAAATAGAGATTAATGAGTCATTCATAGCAAGTGAGATAATCTGATAATTTTTCCCCCTGCTTTTAAGCATCATTTACCTAAAGTGAGTCTTGGTATTATCATTGAGTGCTCGATTGCTCAGTAGTGAAATCACTACTGAAATCACAAGGAATTGTTCCTTTGTCCTGATTACCAGAGCATAGCTTACACAATGCTTGTTAGCTCTTTGCCTGTCTTGACAGCTAAGACTCTAATCCTTTTAAATCAAAACTATATTCTAGTCAACTTGTGTATAATGCCCAGCAAAATGGTGCCTGGGGCTCTTTTAAATAATTAGACTTCTTGTACAAGCCAGTAATAAAAATCTAATTTCTAGTGTTAATATTTCTGGAAAATAAATATTGATAAATGCATTCTAGAAGTATTTAAGAAAGCCTCTGGAAAAATAGTTTCTATAAATGGGCACTATGACTGTTGAACATAAAACCTATTCTTGGAGTAAAATGGAGAAAAACAGCCAACGGGTAGTAAACGTGGTCATAATTTCTTTTATTCATATTTGTATGAAATATAAAAGTAATATAAAGCTTTTTTTTTAATGATATGCAATCTCTAATTAGCTTATTGGCATTTAGTGTGGTGATTTTTCCATCTCATGGTTGGCATTGTGTCTCTAAGCTTTTTATGCTCCAAAGATATACATATAAGTTAAAAAAAATAATGTGATTAATATAGATTTATGTTTATAACCTGAGTTCTTGTTTTCCTGCCATATTCACATGTAAGTACCTAACATCACTAGGGAAGAATATTCAGGTAGCAACGTGAAATACTTGCTTAAATATTTGTAGGATTAGAAATTTGCAGAAAACAAGTTAGATCCATCTTGTCTGATTATCTTTCATGATGTAGGCCTAAATTTGGGGTGCAGAGTCAATCTGTAATCAGTTTGTTTTGTGGGGGCTTTTTTCTGGCATGGAAAAAAATTCTGCCACAAGCAGCAGTGAGAGTATTTTGAGCAAGTTCTGCTTATGTAGAAGGTTTTCTGTTTGGGCAGACACTGCTCAGTATGCAATTAGCAGTGTCCATTCTTGTTTTTATAAGCAGCATTTTAGCAATTAGGAACTTTTTAATTAAGTCAACTGTGCTCTCAGCTTGAGGTTTTTTGGGTGTACTCTTCCTCGGGAAAGTGAGATAACATTCAACTGAGACTTACTTTCTTTTTTTTTCTGCAGCAGTTCTTCCAACTTCCACTTCCTAATAAGTCAGTGCTCTCCTTTTAAAGACCTTAGTGCAATTTTAAAAATTATTTTTTATAGCTTGTGTCACCACTGCTACCATCAAGATTCCTCTTTCAATAAGACACTGATTGAATGAATATGGCTTCCAGTAACTCAGCCTTTGTTTTGTAAAAACATTATTACAACATTGTATAACACTTTAGAAATGTTTCAAATTTAGGCTGGCGTGGTGACTTAGCAGACTAGGGGGCTAACATATGGAGTCTGCTACACACTAGAGACTGTGGTTTTATTGCTGGCAACACTAGTCAAGTCAGGATTAGCAACCATGGTATTTTCAGAAAGATCTGAGAACACCAAGGCCTCAGGTACGGTTACCTAACCCTTTCCAGAAGTAGGATAAAGAGTGTGGGTGAAGCAGCAGAGAGAAAATAAACCTTGATTTAGTATAATGGGAGGGATACTTTTGCTATAAGGACTACATTTTTTCTTAGGCTTAAACCATTTCCTTTGTTTTCCATTAAAATAATCAAGTGGTTCAAAACTCAAAACACACCCCGAATGGTAGGCCTCGCTGGGTGCAGAGCCACCCGTTGGGACAGTGACCCTGAGCAGGATACTGCTGGCACCTCTACTTGTCCTCAGCTGCAGCTGTGAATGTGCCAGACCCTGAAAAACAATTTGAGAAGCAAGCAAACAAGCAAACAAACAGATTCCTTTTCATATGAACTCACAGCGCGGGCAGGATCCCAAGCAAGATGTCTCTCATCTCAGCCTTGTCTCTGCTGTTGAAAAGCAGAGAAAAGAGGAAGAACTTCCTTGGGAAAGACAAGCTGGCTGAGACTTGGAATGATATGCTTGAGGTGTTGATTATAGTGTAATAACTAATGGTGAGATTTCATTAGAAAGTAAAAGAACGCATCTGCAGGAGAAAAAGGATCCCATTAAAGAGCTGCACAGAGCCTTCTTTTTGTTTAATGGTAAAAGTACAAAGTGAAAATATCAGAACAAAAATAAAATAAGAGGGGGAATGCATTCTCTATCTTAAAAAAAAAAAAAAAAAGAAAAAAGAAAAAGTGGCAGTTAAAGCCAATAAAGTCCTTTATTTGAATGCCATTAGTGGGTTTGGCAGCCATCCTCACCATCTACTTCAGAGGAGCACTACACAGATTAAGAGAGGCTGGATGCTAATTTGCACATATGGAAATGCTTTTTCTCGCCGTTCTGATGGCTCTGTTGTGGACAGATGGAATTAGTGAGCACTCCAAAGCCGTGAAGGCAAACACATAAAAAAAAAAAAACCAACCCTCTCTCCTCCTTCCTTCTTCTTTCTCTCTTTCTTTCCTTCGTGAGAAACTTCAGACTTGAAATAAATAACATTAGCAGACCTCTCTCCATGGCATTAACAAGCTATTTTATCATATTTCAATTGCAAATCATTTTTTAACTCGGAGTTATAGTCATCTTAGCTAGAACCAATTGTGCCAAAAAGGATTGGCAAATTAAGGACAATCTTTAGATAAATTTGGCCTTTCGTGCTGTGTATAGATCTCTCTCCCCTTTAGACTGTGCCTTGCAACACTCCCTTTCCTTACAGTGTTCAATAACTATGAACCATCTTTTCTTTTTCCAGTCCTTACTTGTACAAGTGACACTTTCACATATCTTATGACCAGAACTTGTCCTGACATCTTGCTGAGGTTTGGGGCAGACAGTGGCCTTAGCAGGGAGGATGAGAATAAGAAGTTGCTTCTGACCAGGATCAAGATTCAGTCCCTGCATTTCCAGTGATACAGATGCCATTTCACCTGCCTGTCACTGGATATGAGATATTCTGTGGCCAGAGTGCAGGAGGCAGACACAGGAGAGCAGCCTGGACTCTCATCCAGGAAGGAAGGTGTAGAAATTCTTCATGGGGCTTTCCTCTGGGGCAACAAAGTTCCCCACCAATTCCAAAACAGGGCTGTGCCTTCAAAACGATTAAAACACTGGAAAAAGGATCAATGCAAGGAGACAAGAATCACTTTTATCTTACTAATTTGCAAGGGGAATTTCATATGCACCTTATCTATTGGCAGTCAAACAAAGCAGATGCATCTTTCTCTAAGGCAACTGAAAGTCAACGACCTTTGTTGCCAAATGTCTGTCTAGCCATTCTTTTTTTTTAATTTCTTTGAAATCAGCTGGCACCAACAATTAGCACCCGACCACCCCCCAAACTTTGGATGAAGTGAGTGCTGGAAACCAAATCAAGATTCAAATATGGTAAATAACACTTCTCTCTGTGCACTGTGACTGGCTTGCTGCCACTAGCAAGAAGGTCTGTGCACAGTTCAGTCTCTCAGGGCCAGTTCTGGTCTCCTTTAAGCTACATAAATCCATTGAATAAGGCCATACACCCTCCAAACTAAAGGCAAGAACTTGGCTTTTGTAACAGTACCTGACTGGGATCTCTCCATCACAGTGGAGAGAGTGATGAATGGCTCAGAGGGGAACCCAGGTGTCTTAAAGCTCCTTCGATCTGGCCTTTTTTTTTTCTCCATTCCCTTCACCCAACTTCTGAGAATGCCTCAGTGATCTTAATGGATTCACAGCTGAAAACAGTGATGAAACACACCGTTTACTTGCCTCTCACTGAAGAACCAGCTATGAAAATGCATTTTGCTGCCAAGTGATGTTGTTTTTGCTTTTTTTTTTTTTTTAAAGGGCAGTATTCTGAACATGTTTCTTTGGTGGCATCAATCACAGCTATCAAGTGAATTGAAAACATGTGCACTTCAGCCAGAGGAACAAAGTGTTGCTTGTGATCAGTTCCACTTGGTTATTAGTTTTACTGTGAAGAACTTCAGTTTCTATAGAATAAGGTACCAAAGGAGAGATGTAACTTATCGCTACCAAAAAATGGTGCCTGCTTGTCTTCCTTTCTTTCCCTTTCTGTCTTTTTATTTCTTTTCCATTTTTCTTTCCTTTACCCCCCTCATCAGCACCCCCCCTCCCCTCCAGCTTCTTTCCCAAGTGCTCTGATGCCAGAGGCTGGAAGGATTTTGCTTCCAAAGAGCAGCATGTGGCTCTGGAGTGACAGATTCCTGACTGCTGCTCCAAGGCATTGTTCACAGCGAACAGGGAGGTTCTGACCTCTCTGATCACACAGCTGAGAGAGGAGGAGAGCATGCTACTGTTATAACTCTTACTCCTCTCTTTGTGTACAGTGTGTCTAATGGGGACACACATTTATACTGCTCTCTTCCTTTAGAGAACAAGGCCCAGTCTTGAACTCTTTATTCAGGCTAAACTCTCACTGAAGTCTATTGAAGCCAATGTCCTTCAGGAGACTCACTCCTCCTGTGCTTCTCAATACATAAAGAAAGCATATCTTCCAATTCTAGTCAAAGACATTTTATATTCCTTCCCTCAGTCTTGTCATATTCATAGTTCCTGTTTTTGCTGCAGTAGAGGCCTGGTGCTAAATACTTTTTGGTGGTTTGAGAAGACTCATTGTTCTTCTGGGGTGTCACAGGTACAAGGAGAATAAACTCACAAACTCTCCCTACAAAATAGCAAATATACTTTTTAAATAACCCTTATATTATGACAATTTTATCAGGCAATTAAACTCAGACCTCATCTCAGTGTATATAAGTCACAATGATAGTGATTAGAATTCAGTCCTGGAATCTAGAAAGCTGGGGGAAAACCTGCATTCATTGCTATAAATCTAGGATTTCACTCAAGGTCCTTACCAGCTTGACAGCAATCCCCTCCTCATTTCCCCACCAAATGTATTGGCATTTCCCATATGATTTCAAAGGCTTTGAAAGTTAATTTCAACAGAAGAGATTTTAAATTGCTGCTATTATTCACATATAGCAGACCCTTAAAAAAATCTGAGCTTCAAGGAACTGCATAAAAAATAAAAAATACATAATGATCATATAGACACTGTTGAGGCATGTGATATAAGTTTCAAGAAAGCATTTGTAAAAAAACAATGTTTTGGGGGAATGCTGGTAAAGATTCTTAAAATTGGAAAGTTTCATTTTTGCACTGACTTTACAGAAAATTTAGTATAAACATTTAATTTAGAAGAGTAGTATATGTTTTTTGAAAGTTGAGCACAGAACATCTCAGGGGAAAAGATCCAAAACTGTAGTTGTGAGGATGAGGGGAGCAGTAAATTAAAACAAGAAAAAAATAATCCTGAAATATCTGGAAATAGTTTTATTCTTCTTCTTTTTCTTTTTAATTGCAATTTTGTTTATCTTTGATTTTATTCATTTACTTATTAAATAAGAAATGCTAAAATGATAACAGAACTCCCTCAAAAGTGAAACTTGTATAACAGAAGTGGTAAAAGAATTCAGCATAACATTATTTAATTCCTTATATTTTACCATAAACATAGATGTTGTACTAATAAGTTAGAAAAATCTTCCAGTAAATGGTGAATATCCAAAAATTGAAATAAGATAGTCAATTACTGGCAAAATAAAAATAGTAAATAAAATAAGACAAAGGTGGTTTGTTTTGTTTGTTTGTTTGTTTGTTTTGACCAGACCTGTCTGCTATCTACTGTGTTCTTTCTATTTATTTCTGCCAAAATAAGACCCCAGTTAATGCCACTTGGGATGGTGATGTATCTGGACTTCCCAGAGGACTAATAGATGTAGTAAACTACTCAAGGGCTATGGTGGGAGGCTTCATTTTAGCCAGATAATTTTTTTAAATTACAGCTAAAATTCTAACTCCAGCTAGCACAGTAAAGATTGTGCCAGTCTGGGAAGCTTTCTTAAACCACATGGATCCAGGATCTCTTCAGTCACCAGGACATTGGCACCAAACTTCAGGGTACTTAGTCCCAATGGAATTCTGGACAGCCTGAAATCTTGAAGCCTTATTGTCAAGAGTAATCTGTAAAGTCTCTGTAAAGCAGCAGATGCACCACATGGATATGAAATCTACCCAAGTTCTTTCTAACACACAGTCACACAAAGAAAGATGAAAAATCCATGCTCATTTTAGTTATCTAAACCAGATTAAATTTTGTCTTGACTGAGGAAATACATAGAGGCAATGCTATGAATCAACACAAACTTCTTCCAGTTGAAGCTGGTAATTACTCTGAGAATCAGGGCAGCTCTTGAAATTGAAACAACCTCCAAGACTCATAGAGTGAGGCTTTTGCTTTGAGTGGGAAGTGAGGAGCTGCACAGATTCATTATCCTTTGGGCTTCTGTTACATTTCACCTTGAAATATTTTTGCCCTTCCTGAGAGGTGGTTTGAATTTTTCCTGGAGGGACACATCAAGCCAGCTGTAAGTGTGGCATCCTATCTTCTGCTGACCCACCACTAGTTTGGATGCAGCTTATCTAAGCATGCTTAATAAAATGACCCAGCCTGCAGGGTCACACATGCTCCAGTCTGTGTACTCTGGCCACACCAGAAGCTGGTCTCTTGGGCTTGATGTCTGCATATGAAGCAAATCTGGTCTTTAGGAAAACTGAACCTTTCCTAACAATCAATGCTTTAAAAGAAAAAAAAAAAAGAAAAAGCAAAAAGCAAAAAAGTGTTCAGATGTGGCAGTGAAAAACATTCTTTAAGAACCTAAAGAATTCAACAAATACTATTCCATCCAAATGATGCTTTACTAGAGCTTTCATAGATACTGACCAACTCTGTACCTTGTAAACCCTCTCCCCATCTTTGTGTTCCTTTAAAATAACTTCATTTGAGTTTCTTTGTTTCTGGACTCTTTGGGAGGTTCCTCAATTCGAGGCAGCTGTTCTTGCAGCCAGAAACGTGGCCCTGTTGCAGGGTGCAGAAAATAGGGGGTTTGCTGCCATGAGCTGTTTCTTATACTCTTATCCCATGGCTGGTCCCAGACAGCCTTTATTTGTGTATGTGATTTTATCTCCTGTTAGCAATTTAAACCCAGTCCTCAGAATGGAGCAGTGTCACTTTCAAAGATGAGAGGATTGTGAACATTTGGCACTCTGTGTGTCCACAGAAAGCAAACAATTAAAATGTTTTAAAGGAAGTCTAATTAGAAAGCTACATAAAAGTTACAGAGGAAGCAGAAGTTGAAGGACCATCTATTACAGAAACAGTGAAGTATTCTTGGAACTGCACTGACCATAAGCTCCTTTAAGCAGCAATTTCTATATACAGTTTTTAAGCAAATTCCCTTTTCAGCTTCACTTGTCCCACATGAAAGAAAAGCTAACTTTAACACAGCAGACAACAGTCCTTAAAATGAAGCAAGAGGAATTTTTTCTTTAAGTGGAACATCATGGGGCTCATCAGAGTATTTAATAGTATTTTCCCTCCAGCTGTTTTTATTTATCTTTAAACTTCCAATAAAAGTTACGTTTTATTTCAAGAAGCAATCCATAATAAACTTTTCAGCTGATGGTAGTGGTTAATGCCTGTGCCACCAACAGTGATAATTAATTCTTTGGAGAAGAAACAAAAATGATTCTTTGCTATGCAGCACCTATCACAATGAACTTGAGTAGGGGCATTTGGGCCCTACCACCAATTTTCAAATTAGAGGAAACAATAATCTCATTCCATTGCTGTATGATAATGCTGGGAACTTGAGATGGGGTCAGTTTCTTACTGGAAGGCAAACTCAGAGCACTTCCTTCTTGAGTGCATCATTACTATTATTCCACAGTAATGATCTGCCTCCTTGGGCTAGATACACAGGCATGGTGTGAGGGACAACTCTTGTCCTAAGAACATATTACTCTGAGTCCTTTTGAACATATGCTTTTAACTACAGGCTCTGTCGATGAAACCTTTTCATCAAATTAGATGTTTTACATGTGCCAGTCTAAGCATATGTTGAAATCTCTATGGGATTTGGGCCTATATAAGCATGGACCAAGGGTTAAGAATTTGACTGTTGTTGGCACACCATAATTATACCAATTCTTTTCACTTGAAGTAGACATGACAAAACCAGCAAGGCTACATGTAAAATCCTTGGCTAAGACATGACTTCATTCAGGCCTGTTGCCACAAAAACAACTCCTTTCCTGACCCCAGGTCTCTGTCTTTTGCCTTCAGCACACTGTCTGTTACAGCATCCTGCCTAGTCCCCAAGGTCTATCTCATGGCTTCATGGAAACTCCTCTTCCCAGTACTGAACTAGTGCAGATGGGCTTAGGCATTAATTCTGCTTTTGTCCAGATGCTGACAAGAAGGAGGAAACTATTGAGACGAGCTCGATTAGAACCAGTGGCCTCTGGAGCTCACAGCACTGCCAATTTCCATTGAGACAAAGCAGAAGACTCACCCTGGTCAACACTCTTGAAGCTAATTTTGTTGTGGGTCTTTTTGGCCAGGCTCTGGGCCTATTGTTTGGTGGAGTAAAGCTGATTTATATCCAGAGTACTGAACGTTTTCTGTGTGGAGTGGCATCCTAAAACTTCATTTTGATAGTCGACAGAGGATGCTTAATTATTGATCATCATACATGTCTTTGGAAGGGAAATTTTTACTCCACTGTGGTTAGGATTGGGCCTACTGCAGAAACGTTCATTCATCTATATTTGGACTTTCCATTCATCCTGCCTTGGAGCAGGAGGACAGACCATCAGACTGACCTCCTTCTTCCATCACTCCCTTCTGTGCAGGCTCTCACTTCACTTTACCCCTTTGTATTGGACTTACTATCCTTGTGTTTTACAATACTGTGCTAAAGAAGAACACTAACATATGCCACTTGTTTGCCTTCTTCTTGCCAGATTTGTTTCTGAAGTGCATTGATTTATATTTGCTAACCTTACATCCATGAAAGGATTGTTCTGTGTGTGTCTGCATGCATGTGTTACAACAGGTGAGGTTAGTGACAGGCTTTTTGTGTTTAGATAGGAAGATAGACACACTGAAGTTTGTTCCAACACTTTGGGCCAGTTTGCACTACTTTTGTGTGAAGCTCCCTGTTCTGTACAAATGACAACTGAACATTCTCCTCATGGAGAAACTCAGTCAGCCAGGGGCATGAAGTTCCCAGGGGCAGTCTGGAGACTGGTGTTTCACTGATCTTTTAATAATATGATCCAAGGCTTTGTGAATAAAGGCCTTCAGATGAATACAGAGTTCTGTGAGAAGCCAGTGGAGGGAGCAGAGGGATTAGAGGACTTGTTGGAAAGGTCTGCAGGAGTTTGTGTTTCTAAGCAAAATAAGAGTCAAAGTTTCCAAACAAGTATAACTTACTGCCCTTGGATTTGTTAATGCCATTCAAAAATAATGGTTCTTCCTCTAAAAAAAAAAAAAAAAAATTAAAGAAAAAATACTGTGCCAGAAAGCTATTTATTTCCAAAGATATAACATCCACAAGTATAGTGGAATTTTGACTCTTCTGAACTCAATAGGATTATTTCCACAGAATCCAATAGGGTCAGGACTATGTCCTGGAACATTTGAGCAACTAGACATTTACCAGAGGGCAAGGCATGCCTATGTTACACTTCTGAGCTTCTCAGTCATATGCTATACAGATTTCACAGATTACATAGGTCCATAAATTAAAAAAAAAAAAGCCCTGTAACTTTTCTTGCCTTTCTTTTAATGGTTGTCCAAATTCATCTTTCCAAAATTACCAGAAACTTTGGTCTTTGTCTGTGGTCAAGAGCTAGTTTAACAGACCAAGCTTACACAAGAATATATGCTCTTAGTATGGACTACTTTTGACTTTGAGATCTGATCATATTGCCATAGACAGTCCACTATGCCTGGTTTTTTCATGCCTAAGATCATTCACTGCTGCTGATACTTAGAGATAACACTGCACACAAGAAAAGAATTACAACATTTTTGCAGGAAATACTTCACTGATTCACTGCCAAATCTATAGCTGCTTCTATTTGTTTGTTTTGGCAGTTGTATCCCTTAAAAAAGTTTGCTTCTGTATTTTAAATTGCTTAAGGGTATCCTTTTAATTAAATTGTTGTTTAGTGCACATGCTATAACATTCTTTACTTGCTTAAAAGCCATGTGTTGAGATACAGGAACTTCCCTTCTGCATTGTGACTTTAATAGTAAGAAAAACATATGTTTTAGCTCAAATTTTTTCCTAAGGTTTGGCTGTGCCTCAGTTTCCTATTTCAGGGCTCTTTATTTCTTTTGATTATCTAACTCTAAAAAGCTAGGCAATGCTCTTTTAGTTTAGAGGAAAGAAAATAGAGCCACGTTTGCCTCACACTTTCTAAATACCCAAGGAAACAAGCAAAAAAGAATAGATTGTATTAGGTATTTCAACTTCCTCACAAATACAAACCTCCATTAAAAGATAACAACTGTTAAATTCTGGTGGAAAAGCTGAAGTTTCTTGGGATGATTACTCTTTGGAAATCTCAGTGTCCTTTTGTCCACATTTTCCCCTCACCCAACACATGCATTCTTCTATCTTTGTGTTCTGCAAGCATAAGCCAAGAGTACCCTGTGCCTTCTCTCATTATTTCTTACTTCTTTCTTTGAGGTAGAGTTTAAGGATATCATGGCAGCAAATTTGCTAAGTAATGCATAGAAGTCACTTTTTGTGCCATGCAGTTTGCAGAGTTTTGAACGTACTTTAAAAAGTCAGTGTGAGTGTGTCACAGGGGCGTGAAAATGTGCAAAGCTGCTCCCCCTTGTTATTTGTTACAGAGCCCTCAGCAAGGCTCTACTTGCTGCAAAAATCAGTGGAATGCAATTCACTCAGATAAAAGCAGAATTATAATTTATTAAGCAAGAGTAATGATTTAGCTAATTAGTAAAATATAGCAAAGAATCAAGTAAGTTAAACAGATTCAATTGATGGCAAGGTCACTATATTACTTCCTACAAAGCAATTAATCAAAGATAAGCACATGTAACTAAAACACTATGATTATGAGTAAACTTGTATGCAACTAATGAAAGCAATATGATTATAATATTTGTACTAATGAACTTAGAAGCAGCAAAATTATTTTGGGCTGAGGGTAATAATTATTTTTTTTTGAGGGGGGTGGGAGTTTGAATGGTGCAGAAGGAAGGGGATAAGGGATACCCTCAGAACTAGTCATGAGGTTCAGAATAGACCTCTTTTCCCTCTGAATTCCTTTAGAGAATAAGGTGAGACCTACCCCTAGTCCCAGACCTGGTCAACATACTGTCTAAGGACACAGGGAAAGGATAGAATATAAGATGCAAAAGATTGTGTAAATGAATCACACATACACACATACAGAGCTATATATACATATAGAGGTTAACCTGGGAATAAATGGAAATATTCAGTGGATTGAAAGAAATTTGGTCAGAGAGGTCAAATAAGAGCTTAGGAAGGAACTTGCTTGGGATTTTAATCATGGACCATAATTATCATTCCACATTCCTATTAATGCATTTGTCCAAGATACTGCTTCTTCCATTGTTTCCTTGGGAACATCCTGATCTGATCTGATCCAATCCTGTGGCATTACCAGAAAGTGTTCAACTAATATAAAAGGTAGTGGTTATCAACACAACAGTACAGCACTTCTGCATGATGAAAAAAAAACCAAAACAAAAAAACTTCTCTAATCCTAGCATGCACACAACACAGGACAAGGGAATAGTTAGATTTTTAATTAAACTCTCCCTATGTTTTAGTCCTGTTTTGATGTAAAAGGTGTATAGTCAAAATGCTGTTTACTTGCCTAACTCATTTGTTCAAAGAAATGAATCTCTGGGAGTGTGTTTTCCTCTATTAATGCCTGAATTTAGTATTAACCTGAGTGCTTAAATGAATTTGCTGATTGCAGCTAAGACTCACATAGACCTTATTCAACATCAGTTACATACAACATTTGGCACCTCTAGCAGTGCCTGCTTAAAGGAAGCCTAACTTAAAAGCAATATACAGAGAAATTTTCTTTACTCTTTCCAGAAGAGTTTAGTCTCTACCTTGAAGTTAGGTTTAAAGTAAATACACACTGAGACAGAACACAAGCTTTTCCTTCCCACTCTCTGGCTCACATACAGAGAATTTTAGTCTCCAAACTTTCATCTTTAGGAACTCTTTACAACAACAGTTTTGTGTTTATCTAAGCTATGCTCTTTTTTTTTTCTACTGCTTAAGTCAGAGGATGTCTCCTTATATAGTGAAGATGGTTTTAAAAAAATGACCCCTTCTTTAAATAGGATATGACAGTCTAATAGAATAGTCTCTAATAATCTGTTGGACTAAGCATGCTGGGTAAAATGTCAATAGAGCTACACTTGGAGCAAGGCCCTGATCAGCATAATTAAAATTAAATTAAAATTTTAAAATCTAGCTTAGGTGGAAACAAAAGAAAAATCACAATAATTCTGAATTGCAGTAACCAGAGATAGACTGAAGCTGCCAACCTTGAATTCAGAGATCTGATTAGAGGATTATTTAATGTTTTAGCATGTGCCAACCTCAACTAATAAAGGGAAGAAGGAATCCCATTGTTTTTATCACTGAATGGAAGGTATGTTCTGTATAATACCATTATTTCCAACAATGCTACAAGTCTGTAACAGTCAGTTTACCCAGGAAGGCAGAGGCCAGCATTTTGAATCCTGGATCCCTTAATGATGTTTCTTAAAATAAAGATATAACTGACTTTCAAACTGTAATAGGTATTTAGGATTCAAATTGGATATGTGAATACTTTTCCCTGCTGGAATATCAGGTCTCTATTACTAATTTAGAAGGGTATCCATAAGCACTTAGGTATGAACTTCATCCTTCACAAATAGGCCAACCAATCCTGGTCATCCAGTGTGAGGAAACTATCCTCTGAAGTTTTTCTATGGACTCAATAGGTGTGGGGATTCACTCAGTATCTGATTACTTCACCACTTCAGTTCCTCCTCTGCCAGTCTCTTAACTAACCAGTCACCAAAATGGCACTACAAAACAAGTCCCCTGTCAAGAGAGGAAAGAAAACTAGGTTAAAATATATGCTGACATAGAGGGTGCAATTCCAACAACATCAATGGAGTTGTGTTTATTTACATCACCAGAGAATTTGGAATAATCCTGCCTGCTTTGTCACAAGCATGCTAAACAAGTTTGAAGATTGTTTAAAGACCCCATTTTAGCTTTGTTGATTACTCAATCTCTGCAGTCATTTATTGCTCCAATACTACAAAGTAAAAGAGATTATCCCTTAATTAGGTGATTTTTATCCTTGTAACATCTTTGACTGCACTAGATCTTCATTAAGTTTTTTCTTCTCCCCCTGCAACTTTCTTGAATCAGCTTTCATGTTTCTCCTGTCCCTGGTGAGCTGTTGATCCAGGGACCAATGAATGTTAGTAATACATCCATTTATGGCCTAATCATTATGAATATTTTTAAATGTACTTCAGAAAATTATTTGTAGGCTAGGCACTCAACAATGTTTAATCCCTATAAATGCTTAGAAGGAGTAATTGAGAAGTTCATCTGTGTATGGAGAAAACACTCTTGAAAGCCTGTGTTTTTCTCTGTGCAAAACTTCTTGTGTATAAACATGGCACAGTCCTCATTCAATTATTAGAATTTTATTAAAATAAGAGTTATACATAATTTTATAAGTTTTGCCTTCATACAGTGTGGTTCACAAAAAACCTATAAGATGTTTAAGAAGAAATGAAGTTAATGGTGCCATCTCTGTTTTAACTGTGATGTGATATAAAGCATGTGAAATACAATATGCAAATTCTGAATGGAATATAAACATTAACCCTTTCCCCACACTGCCAGTAGTAACAATAATAATGCCTAGATAACCACTGAAATAAAATGCAAATTGTCCATTCTCCAATAGCCAGATAACCAAATTACTGCCTTTAGGTCTTAATTAAGCATTTAATTGAAATTTGAAATCAGGACAACAACAACAACAAGAACTGTACAATGCTTCTTTCAGCTGCAAGCAAATGAGCACACTGGAATGATCACCTTTCCAGATGAAGTGCAACAAGCAACTGTGAGACACTGCACTGATCCTGCTCTGAGACATGAGGAAGGTAACACGATATTAGGAAGTCCTTCCCACATTTCTTTTCCACAATTAGATGATTCATAGCCACTGCTCTTATGGCAAAAAAAACAAGTGTGTGAATTCTCCTATCTTAGATAACAAATCCATGACCAGTTTGCAAGACAGGGCACACATTTCCAATCTAGATAATGGGCTGTTGTTGTTTTTGTTGTTATCAGTGTGTCTCATGGTTGGTGCAGATTTGTCATCCTGGTTGACAGGAAGATTATGTTTAAGGGCCATGTTAACATCTCTTGCAAAACAAGTTGTAGGGGAGGGCACTTGTGAAAAGTCTACCCAAAATGATAATAACAGCATAAATGGATAAGACTCTCAGTCTCTTTTTTCCAAGTGAGTGAAAAGTGGATTTTGACCCAGAATTCTTATATCTGACATATAGTGTATATACTCCAAAATATTATCAGTACTGGGGAAGTGTTTAAATGATAAATGAAAGAAGAGATGTGCATGCTTCCAATTTGAAAATCCCAATTTCTTAGGATTTTCAATACAAAATATATCCCTCTGTGGTGCTGAAGAAAAACAGTTGAGTGCAAGACAGCCAACCATGGAGGACAGCAATATTTTGGAGACAGAAGAGTGGTTTGTGCCTGAGTAGGTAAACTTGTGCTTGGAGGAATAGAATTTCCCCAGTTTCCCCAGGGCAGCAGAAGCTCTGGAAGATGACACTGGAGCTGTGGCTGTGTACAGCTGCTTTGTAGCTCTTTGGCTTTGTACTGGCAACTCAGTTGACTAGCTGGCTTCTTGGGGGTGGAGACACCAAAACAATATCCACAGATGATAAAACCCTCCCCCTCAGGGGGTTTAGCACTTGAATTGATATCAGGAAGCCTGCTCCTCACCTTGAGAAAGATTTACTGCCAGTTTGTCCTTTCCCTTCAACTGGGGGAGGAGGGTGCTTTGAAATAGGGTTGGTAGCTTTCCTTAGTGTTAAACCATGCTTTGAATTGCTTCTTTTATTTCTTTGTGAAAACACAGGAATAAGACAATAGGAAAAAAAAAATC
>JAOEGS010001914.1:18416-46765 GCA_025447755.1 Corythornis vintsioides | reverse complement strand
AAACAAAACACCATACAAAAGCAACAAAGAAAATCACACAAAAAACAAGGAAAAAAAAGAATCCACTACTAAACCAGTCATTTTAGAAACTGTGTAGGAATTTTCTTTCAAAGACATTTTTTTATATTTCTGTATTCTTTTTATATTATATCAACACATGATAAAAATAGCTGTGCATAATCTGATGACAGATTATAATATGGCATTGGTTTAAATGTTCTATTGCTTTCAATTTGTTCATTGTTTTTGTAACAAAACACAAACTTGTAAAATTTGGGATCAAGCAGAATGTTTCAATCAGTACTAAGTAGCATCTGCCCTAAAGTCTAAAAATAATTTTTTTAAACATTTTCTTTTTTTTCTTTCTTTTTTTTTTTTTTTTTTTTTTTTTACAGGAATCCTAATCATATCCATGTATCTTTGGGGGAAAAAAAAAGGTCACTTGCCTTGAAATAACTTTTCTAAGAACATGTTCTCTATTAAATAATTTTCCATATAGATCTAGTCAGTGTAGTTCTATAGCTGATTGAACAAATATTCTTATCTAAGGCTGCCAGAAGTTTATAATCCAATAATACTTGTTGCTGGACATCCCCAGCCTCTTTGGTCATTTCTATTAGAGATTTCAGATCACTGATTTAACAATAGAAGATCTTTAAATCAAGTTCTTAAACCAAAAATTCCTTCAGTCAATGAGGATCTTTCCACTGCTGGTAACAGATGTTTAGTGGAGCTGTGAGTAAAGGGTAAGTATGACAAAACAACTCCATAAATTGATTTTATTGAAGATGGATCATGGAGCTATGACTCCCATACCAACTACAAAATCATGATAGAATAAAACCCTTGATTTTCAAGAGTTACAAAAAGATTTTGTATTGTCAAACCATGAACCATCTCCAAAGCTCATTGAGTGCAGAAATTTTATTGGTGATTCAACAAAAGCAGGAGTATTTGAGGTCCTCTGAATGCCCTATAGCTAATCACAGTTCTGTGGAACAGCTTTTCAAACAGTAGATAAACAGAAATAATGGGGTGTTAGTTTTAGCTCAGACCAATTTATCCCTGCTTAGACACATGCAGACACTGGCTCAGGAAATGACACTTAGCTGTTATAGTGTGCAAGTGCATGTGTGCACATGTGTTAACAGAGAAAAAAGTGCACATGTCTACTGCAACAATTCTTTTTCTGGTGAAAAAGGATGCTTTGATATAGTATATGGAACAAAAATAAAAATGTACAATTTTTTTTTATTTTTTTTTTCAGGAATATAACATAAATTTAACAATTTGTCTCTGAATCATTTAATTTTCATTTTTGAGCCTTTAGAGTTATGGTCTATTTATAATTGGAGCCACAGTCTGCATGTATTTTAAATGCAAAAGAGCTTCCAACAGTCAAGTTATTATATTATTTGAGAGTTTAATTAATAACACACTAATTGTAGAAGCCAACATCAAGAGCCACACCATATTGTTTCCATTACATTTTGAAACTCCTTGAAGTGATTTGGAATTAAAAAAAAAGTGAACTTCTGACTAAAGTGTTATCTTCTTATGAAGACATCATTTACTCCAAATTTTTTTACATTTTATGCTGTAGGATTCTTCACAAGGTTCTACTCTCTAGAACACTTTTCCATCTCAATAGTAGGACATAGTCTCACTGTTACAGGGAAAGAAAAGCAACTCAGACCAAAGGCTTTTGTGGTAATTCAGCTGAGCTCCCCCAGAACATAAATGTTCAGTAGCATTAGATCATTAAAAATGTCACAAAAGTGAAATGCCTGTAAGAATAACCATAAACAATATCTCCCAAGAAAGTGTGTATCAAAAATAGCATGTTGAATTTAAAGATATCATAGAAATGCCTATAATAAGTATTTCTCTTCATCCATGGATATTTGCTGTAACTAAATATGCAGGGTTTTCAGAAGTGGTTCAAAATAGTATAAAACCACTCATATAGACTCTTTTGCCATTCTTGCTTGTAAACTGCCATCCCTCCATAGCACAATGTACAGCTGGGTGTTGGGACATAAGTCAGGGTGGGACCAGGACTCTCCTTCCACTCACAGATTGCTGCCTCCTCTGGGACCTCCTACCCTTCCACTCAGCACCTATGAGACCAGTAGCAACTATAGTCTTCTGGGCACTGCCTAGTATGTAGGATACACACCACAGGATGCCTTCCTTCAACATTTTCTACCCCTATCTACCCTATTCTGGTAGGTTCAACTGTCAGAACCCCTCTGCTCCTTAATCCTCAGCAACTATATTGCATAAAGTAGGATTTTCCCCTAATCTGTTGTCCTCACTCCAGAATTTTCAACCTTATAAAGTCTCTGTAAATTCAATTCAATTGAATTATAATTCTCTGTAAATTCAATTTCAATTCAAAATATTCCTCCCCCTGCATTTCGAAATAAACATGCTACTAATTTAGTGAGATCTTAGGTGTAATTAAAATTAATTAAAAAAACTATGGAAATCTGATAGATTTCAGTGTAAAATCAATACTCAAAATGATACGTGTATCTTGTACAATAGGAGCATACCTTAATGATTTTAAATTGCAGATATTATTTGAAAGATTAATATAATAACATTTTCTCATATAATATTAGCAAACAACAGGTTCAATAACACTGTACATGCAAGCTCACTAATTAGATTCAGAAATCTAGAAGTGTAATATTTGGAAACCTGCAAATCTGATAAGTGCCAGTAGTATTACAAAAAGTAGTTGTAAATCCACTGCAATAAATGTTTATATTTTATTGTACTCTTAAAAACTACAACCCTTTATTTCACTATTTCTATAGACATATCATGTTACCATTTCATGAGAAAAGAGATCAAAAAATGTGTGAATTATCAGTTTACAAGTGGCTGTGATTTTAGGTTTCTTCTTGATGGCAGAACTAAGTCAACTTACGGGGGTTTTTTTCTAAACAGTAACACATGTCACATAAAAATCAAGTATATTTTGGCTGACATCTCCCTTTAACAAATGATAGTTCATCATTAAGTATTTCTTAAGCCCATTCACTTTTAAAGTCCCCACTGTTCTTCAAAGGCCAGATGAAAGCAATGCACTTGTGTAGTGTATGTGCCAAAGGGCTTTGCCTCACCAGCAGAAACAAACCAGATCCATATCTCATTTAAGCTGTTTTTTCCTTCCCCAAAGCATCTGAAGGACACACTCTATCAGTCTAGAGGTTAAGTTCACATTATCATAATTTAGCAGGAGTTCAATGCAGATAACCATTCCATAGAAGTTCTGGTTTATTAATAAGCCAGAGGTGGAAATTAATGTAGGAAAAGGTCCCAAGAGAGGATAAAGAAAAGAAGGACTTGTTACAGTGTTTGGTTACTTGAGGAAAATGCTGTTCCTGTTTATCTTCACCCTTTTACCAAGGTGGGGTGGGGGGGGTTGGCACAGAGGTCTCACAGTTTGAGTCCAAGTTGGAAAATAAGAATGACCAAGGAGAGAAAAGTTTCATGCCTTGTAAGATGGATACACTTAAAACCTCCCAACTAATCTCAGCTCCTGTTGACTGGGTCATTGTTGCCTTCCATGATCTAGAACCATAGCTGAAATACCATGAAAAAAATGCAGCTGCTTGCCACATCCAGTGACAATATTTCTGGTGGAGGGGTCAGGACCTCCTAAGGAGGCTTCAGGATCATCCTTTACCTGAGGCAGAATTATCTTGATTCTCATCCCAAAAAAAACCCATTCAGGATGTCAAGTGTAGAACTGTGATTCAGACAACTCTGGTAGGGGTTATGTGTTTCTGGCATAAAGGGAGGGTAAAGTAGGAGCATAGAGAGACTGGTGAGAAGGTAAGTCCATGGGCTGTGGAGAAAGGAAGAGGGCAAAGGAGTTCTTTCACATCATGCCCAGTGTCTCAGCTAGGCAATCCCTTCCTGAAACTCATCCCACAATAGCAAAAGCTTGGTTCTGGCAGGCTCTTCAAAAGTCTGGAAAGGAACAGCACTCACTATAAATGCCCCTGGAGAATGTTCTGGGCACAGAAAAGAAACACATAGCTGAGAATAATCTCTTGTATTGTAGAGCAGAGAGCAGCCATATGTGAAATGGAAGCAAATTAAAAAATGGGTAGAATAAAGAACCTGTTATGCATCAGAATTCAAAAATAAAAAGAAAAAAAAAAAAAGAAAAAGCTTTGTTATTGTTTAACTAAACTAAGTATTTCAGGCAGGACAATGAAAGTAGATAACAAAGTTTTCACCTCTTTTTTTTCTCCAATCCCTCTTTGACATGGATATGAAGAGATACAGTGCATGACAGAGAATGTTGGCAGAAAATAAAATTAAAGGTGGGATGTGGGTGCATTAACTCTTATGGCAGGAAGGGTCAGACAGTGAATTGGCCATAGCTAAATAATTTACAGGGAGAACTTCAGTTGTATGTAACAAGGGTGGTCATTCCTCTGGCCTAAATTCAGAATCTATTATTTACCAGTTTGTAATGCAGTTCTGAATTTCCGTGTCCATGTTTGATTTGCTTATACAAATGTATAAATCTTTAGGATTTCCAGTCTCCTTTCAGAGGTGCACAGACCTAGTTATTATCTTTGAAATTATTTACACTTATCTGTTAATTCCTCAGGCCTCTGGTGATTCACATAGTGAGTTGCTTGTTTTGATGTTCACAACCCTCAGTTATGTGAACATGATTTAAATATATTCAATCAGTAATATTTCTGAAATTGCAACTGAACTGATTTTTGTTTTTAATAAGGAAAAAAAAAATATTTTACTTTAATTTGCTTCATGGCCTCTGTCTTTTCTTTCAAATTATCTAGAACAGTAAGTACTTGGAGGCTTTTAGGAATAATAAATATAAATAATAGTCTTCCACTAAACCTTCTCAAACATCTGAGAACTTTATAAAAAGTGGTTTTAACTTTTTATAATAAAAAAAAAACTGCCTCCACAAAATCCCCCTTCAGTCTTACATACAAAGCAAACTCATTTTGTACTCGTTGGCCACAGATTGTATCTTCAATGCAAATTTTTCACATTAGCAGTATTTATAGCTGTTTAAGAATATTATTGGCTCCAAAGTTCAGCAGTTAAGTTGACAACTAATAGCAGAAAGCATTGAAAACTGAGTGGATGACTAAGGAAGAGAACAAGTTTACAGAACAAGTTTGTGTCTCTGTCCCAAAAGAAATAATTTGAATGTTTTTCTCGCCTCAGCTAAGTGCTTGCAATATCACAGCTCGCACAGGAACTTGGCATCATTTTATGTCTTCATTTGAAAAAGGCCTGGGATTAATGGGCAAAAATAAACCCCTATCATGTAATAAATTCTTGAAATCCTGTAGTGAGCCTTTTTCCCTTCATGTTCATGCTGAAGCTCTTGGCAGACCAGCAGAAAAAGAGGTTATTCACTCAGCTAGCAGAAGCCTCTCTGTAGCAGAAGCAAATGTGAGTTTTGCCATTTCCACAAGAATCACTTCAACATGCTAATAAATGCAAAGGCATTCCTTATGGATGCTTTAATGTGAAGTATCATTGATGTTTGAGTGAACTGTGCTTTCAAACAGCAAGTTTTGGGGGGCTACATTCCCTTTTCCCCCTCTGTGTGTTTGCTCAGCACCAACCTCACACTATGCAACTAGCAAAAACATGAAGTTAGAGTACACTAAGACCTGGACAACATTTCTTTTGCACCATCTTGTTTTCAGAAAGGATCAGGCCAACAAGAGCACTGCTTTGGCTTTGCAGCACATGGTTACTTATTCCTTAATGGAGATGTCCATTTCTATTACTGCTCAATCATTTCAACAGCCTCTTACAGAAAAAAAATCCAATATCACTGGGCAGAGAATGAGAACTTGTCTATAGTACTTTTAAGCTAACCCGAAGGAAAATACAGCAGAGATAAAGTGTTCTATTAAGAATGCAAATGTTGGTTAAAAAATGTTATAAGAAGACAACCATTACTATTAAAAACGATAGGTGTAGGGTTGTTTTTTTCTTTAAAGCTATTTCTGTGGACCTATATTATATTTCAGTATAATCCAAGTGGCTTCAACCCTATTAAATTCCATAGGACTTTGCCATGAGAGTGCAGCAGTGAATCAGTGTCTATCCTAAAATATCCAAGGCTCCTGCCTAACAGGCCATTAAAAGAACAGACAGCACACACATACACAACTCCCATGCAGAGCAGAGCTCCCATCCCACCCCAAACCCCCACTTCTCTTCCCAAAGGCAGCCTGTGTGACCTCTGCAGCAAGGAGCCTGAATCCACCAAACCACCAGCCAAGGCTGGAGCAGGAGCTGCTGCTGGACAGCAGGCTAGCAAGTCTCCCTTGTGGCCATCACAATTCCTCCTTCTGCCTGGGTTTTTTCTTACAGTCATTTGATCTCTTTAGTACCTCCATCTCTGACAAAAAAAAAAAACCCAAAACATTTGAAAATGTAACTTGCACCTGCAGAATGAAAAGGTTGTGAGGCAGCATTTGGCATAAACTTTGTGGACAGGCTCAGCACTAAGTATGTTTTTTTAGGCAGAGAGTCCTTAGAAGAGTATCAGGCACCTTAACTTTCTGGAGCACTCTGCAGAAAACTGTCCAGACCTCAGGAATGGTTTTTTTCACTTGAAGTGGGTTAGTATACAATGTTTATTAATCTATGTGTATATATGTCAATAACTTCTTAAAACATTACTTAAAGCAAGCCATCAATTCCAAGTTGTTCTGGATGCTTTACAGGTGTCTGCCATGGTTTGCCAGAGGAGTTAGTAATCTACCTGGAATATTTCTTTGCACCCAAAAGTTCAGGCTTCTTTGAAAAGGAACAGTTTATAAAGTGTCTTAACTAAAGTGGCCATATGGAAAATTATTTCAAAAGGAAAACAAAGAGACAAGGGGTATTGTTTTGAAATTCAGAAGACTGATTTATTTAAAAAAACCCCCACAAATGACAACAAAACAAACAAATAAAAGACTAAAATGTTTTGCTCTAGGTTTTAAGAAAATAATAATAAAAAAAGAAAATATTAATTGTTGCAAGCTCAATTTTAGATATAAATCCCATAAATGTTACACATCCCAGTCAACATCTTGAACAGTCAGAACATCAAACATTTGATTATTCCTGAGCCATTCCTATTATTCTTGTGAGAGGATGGGAATAGGACATACATTTTGTTTTTTCTAGAAGAAGGGAGAGAAGGAAATATTTTCTTATTGACTTGCAAATATGTTATTACATCATAATTTATAATTTCAGTCTCAAATAGTTGGATGATTCCAATCAGAATGTACAAGCTTTATCAGAACTGTGGGATAAGCTGTACAAACAGTTCTTTTTGTGGCCATTCCTAGTGATCCCACTGAAAGAATAATCACTGATCATCCTTGTATTACACATAATCTGGTCCTTACAATCTTTTTGCAGATTACAGAAAATTCTCTGTGTTAGTGAATAATGCTGTAGTCAAATGACACCATTAAAAATGTCCTAGCATTTCAGATTCTGAAATCTGGACAAAGCAGAAGACAGTAGGAACTGTGAGTGCCAGTATTTTAAGTTATAATGAATGAATCATGAATTTCAGAAAGTACAGAACTGAAAGCTAGATTATTTTTTAAATTATACTCGATTGGGCACTAGATACACCTAACAATTTTCCTTGTTTTTCTCTGTAGATTGATAAGGTTGCATTTTATGCTTTAATATTAACACTTGAGTATTAGAAGGCTTTACTGCAAATGCTGGCTGTACCAGAGTGGGGAAGGATACTTTACCCTTCCTATAGCTCTGCTGGATTTACCTCACTCTGGGGCATGTAACAGGTAAGTGACTCACACAGAGCCCCTCAGTGACCTGTTTCATTGAAATCTGCCTCCAGAAAATGTACATCATCTTTTTCATGGGGTTCTTACAAGCAGTAAGCTTGAGAAATTTTTCCTTGTACCACCTTCAGGGCCAAAGTTCAGAGGACAATCACAGAATTGGGTCTGTAGCCCAAGAGGGAACTTTGGTCAGTTTATCTAGCAAATGCAGGCACACAATATGGTTACTCTTACACAGGGAAGAAGGGAGACCTGTTCTTCCTACATTGGCAAGTGAGAGCTTCACATGAAATTCTGTTTATGGATCTTTAGTAGGTTTTGATCCCAATCATCATATCCTGGCTTGTCAGCAAATCGATTCTTTTCCAAAAGAAGTAGAACTTCTGATATTTGCATTGTCCAAAAATATTTGTTGATCTTTGACATTTTATCCAAAGGGGAAGGTTGTGCCTATCAGACAAAAGCTATCACAGTATTATACTCCTGAGTCACTTCTAATTTTTTTTAAGTAAAATGTACCAGAAAGTGCCCCAAGTTTCCCTGTTTCACCATTTTTCATAAAGCCAAGATTCCTGGTAGATGTGTTAATCATGTGTTTTACATTCTGTCATCTCACATAACATTTTGAGTTTGACTTAACCTGGTGTGATATGTCACAATCCTACAGTATGTGTGCCCCAGGGAACTTTAAATCAGTTTGCTGAAAAACACAATTAAAGATCCACGGTGAATTGAGTTTTTTTGTTAAAACACACAAACCCACCTCTTTTTCTCTGACAAACAGCACATATTATCTGTGAAAATATTAGCATCTCATAGAGACATTAACATTTGCAAAGAAAATTGCAAATACTGTATTCTGATTGCTAGGTTGTCTAATCAAATTAATTGCAGGTAGTGTGATTTAATACCTGTAACTATTCCCATATAGGAGTTATACTGATTTTCTTGTGCAGCTGCAAAACAACATTAGAAGTGACACTGGGATAACTATTTAGAGAACTTTATCATAACTTGATTGCTTTGAACTTGGTCTAGTTGAGAGAAGACTATGGACAAACTCTCAAATGAATCTGTAATTCAGGAAGGCTCTGAGAAGAGCTGAAAGAAGAATTATAAACAGCTTCTTCCAATTCTTAGTTTCCAAAATGAACTTTTGCACCTCTTTGGTAGCTGCAAAAAGTGTCCCACAATGGTTTCATGTGGTCAGAATTGTCTGTGGTATGTCATTAAACATGCATTGACAGGGATATGTCATTAAAGGAATATGATGATGATGGCAAACATTAATATCTATTTTACAAAGGATTCCCAAATTGTTTTTTCATGCTAATTTTTTCAGCTATGGTTTTGAACTCTAATGGTGAGTCTCACTTTTTTTTTTTTTATTTTCTGTCATATTTTGGTGACACATGAAAAGCAACATATTTAATGGGATAACAGCTTTCCTTACAAATCCATTGTCTATGGAAAGTGCAGTTTTAAGTACAACAAACTACTCCAAGCAGGAAGAAATAGATCTTTACATTCTAATTGATTTTACTTTCTTATTTTTCATGTGAAACAGGACGTATGATTACGTGCACTACTAATAATATATAAAAAAAAAAGACTAACAAGACAACATACTGTCTAAGCATGTGGCCAGGTTTAACAGGACGTATTTTGACACACATGTAAATACAGGCAGAAGAAAACAAACGTGTCTTTTTCACTGTATATGATAGATAGACAAATTCTAAAGGGAAATGACACATTTTGTTATTCATTAACATCCAGTGATCCTTTCATGCAACACCCTGGAGGCTGAATGCAGTGACAGCATAAAAAAGGTATACACCCACCAGTACTTGGCATCAGGCATCAAGCAGTTTGCTGGAAAAGAGCTGGCATATATTACTTTATGTTTTATAGGTTTGTTGGATGGCAATACAACTGAAGTGTCCGACCATTAACCGCCATACCAAAATGCTGATGTTTAACCATGTGTGCCCACACACTCAAGTTTTCCCCAACTTCTTTTCCTTTTCTTCTTGGAATGGTTGAATTCCACACTAACAGCAAACAGAGGTGAAGAAAAGTGTAATTATGCTTACTGTGTGTTATGAAAGAAAAAATACAAATTTACAAGGTAAGCATGGAGCAGAGAATTTCATCACACTGTTACAAATCAGATTAGTCCTTATTGAAAATGTTCAGCATAAGAGCTACCCTTTATTTGAAATATATATATAAATTAGTCAGTCCTCAGTTTTAGAATCAGACAGCTGCCTTCAAACATAGGTATCTGTTTGGTGCAGTGAAAAGGTGCAAGAGGGTAAAACATCTTTTCTCGTGTTGTTTTGTAAGAGTTTGTGTCCCTGACTGTAAAAAGAGATGTGTGTAAAAAAAATTGACATAAGCACTAATTGCATGGGTGTGCAAAAGTTGCTGAAGTTGGGGTTTTGGATCACTTTTTAGCAAAAAAAGTGGTTCTAGAGATAGGAACAAAGAAGTTTTTTCTTCCTTCCTCCATTCAGAGGTTCATATGCGCTTTGTGACATGGTAACAAATAACAAAAAGAATCTTCCAGAACAAAGTTAAAAATAATAATGAAATAAAATTGTAAACTCAGATTGCTATATAGAGTTTCATAATGTTAAAGTGCTCACTCTCAGTCTCCCTAAAATAGGGACACGAGTAATGGCCACATGTTCAAAACTGAGTTAAAAATTCTTAATACTTGAGATTAATTTGTGCAGATTATTAGTCATGCAAATATCTGAGTGAAGGGTGTATGGAAGGAGGCAGAGCTGGCAGCATCTGCAAGAAAGAATGTTAGAATGGCAACAGCAAAAAATGTATGGGGAAGACCTACAGTGAGCCTTGAAAGGCAACATAAGAGAATCTGGGAAAGGGATTCATGCAAGAGAAGAATGAAGAAGCATATTATTATGGGCAAAAGAAGGGAGCTTGAGATGCATAATTTTGACAAACCATTGGTACATTAACTGGTTCATGATGGAAATATTGGCCATTATTTTGTCTCTGTTTCTAGAAATCCAGAAAAGACACCAACTCTTATCTGAACTGGTGGCTAGTCTCTGGGGTTTGGAACAAGAGGGAATTATAAGGATAATGAAAAAATCACTTTTGTTGCCAGAAAAGAAATTAACCCTTGATTATACACTGCTATAAAATTGATGTAAATGTTGTTTACTCACTACTGTAAATGCAGCTGACCTATAAACAACCCTGGAACTGATGTTCTCATTGAACACCACGGAAGCATCTACTGCATTTATGTGCAAACTCGTAAAGAAGCTTTTGTATATGTAAAATAAAGTTGCCTTTGTGCATTGATTGCATGGCACATACAGGCACTTTGAGCTAAAAACCTCATCTTGTCACAAAGCACCGTGACTGTAAAATGGCTGTCCTAAAAGTTTCCTTGAATGATTTATTAGCAGGCAAACTTTTTTTTTTTTCCTTCCTTCAGTAACATAAACACACATCCCCCTGTAGGAATTGACATTCTGCTCCACAATTCAATAATAATATAAAGTCATCTGCCCTTTTATTGGCATGCTTCCGAAACAAAATTTGCTTTCCCTTACATGTTACGTGCAAAAAGGACTTTGAAACAGATTGATGAGCCCAACCGTTGTCAGTCACAAGTGACATCATTTGAGGGTAATATTTAGAAGATTAGTAACATCTGCTTTTTTAAATATGGTTAGTAGCAATCCCTCCAGCCTACTTCAACCATATGGGATGCTTTGTATGCACAGATAGGCACTGTACACTGCAAAAGCTTTGCTGCATAAAAAATCTTGCCTTCAAATAACAGAGCTAAAATAATGAAAGGAAAAACTGTATCATCGTTTTAATTTGGTCAGAAAGAACAAATGCAAAACCATACAGCTGAACAAAATTTGTTAAATGACACCTTTACCTATTATTAATAAGATTCATTATTACTGAAGTGTTTGTATTGTGTGGAAAAAGTCTTGTTGCTCAGCAAGACCATCAAAATAGAAAAAAATATTCTGATTTTGAGCACAGCATTCTGGTGGATTGCTTCAACAAAATGTTGTTAATAATTGTGAAGGAAAAAACTGAATAAGTGCTTCAGAAATTTTAAATTCTAGCCTGTAAAACCCCTCAGCACCCTTTGGGACAGGAAACAATAAAATCACTGTACTTCAAAATGATAATGAAAATTACTGCTTTCATATGTTTATGCTAGGAAGAGGTACTCATAAAAAAAAAAAGTTAAAAAAATTTGGTGGAGTATTGCAGAGCAATACTTCAGGGGTAAGAAAAGGAAGGAAAAGAGAATGTTTTGGGTTTCACACATGGATATTTCTGGTACTGTTTCTTCCTCATTTCAGCAATTTGTAAGAATATTAACAAAAGAACATGAACACAGTTTCCTCTCAATTGTGGAATATGAATTCCCTCCTTTCAGAGTTCAAAACAAGTGTAAGGTTTCCAATTGAGCCTCTATTCCAGAGCAGAAGTTTTTACATTGGGTGCCTTGCCCTTTTTCTTATGCTTAATCTCTACAGATAGATGAACAATTTTGGTATAGGCTAATGAAAAATGATTTTTTGTTTTTTTAAATTCATGTCTAAACCAGTCATATCATATTTATTACACAGAGCAGAATATCTTGGAAATTTTCTCAAACTGGTTTCGAATATAGTTTTCAAATGCAATTGCTTCTGTATCCCTAATTTATTCTTTTCCATTCTATTACTAGTTTGTAACTAAAGAGTTTGGGGTGGGTTTTTTTGTTGGGTTTTGGGTTTTTTTTAAATATGTATTACACTTCTGATAAATTAACAGCCATTATATCTGCTAAAAATGGGCACATTTCCAAAACATCTGGTCAGAACGGGTCAGGACTGGCCTCTCCTTCTTCTCTCAGGAACAGTTGGGGCTGCTGCAGTTGTAAGCATTAGAGCTCCCAGGGGAACGTTACTTTACCTAATGTACTGGCCGAATGGCACGCTTCACTTCCACAACACCTGCTTACAGATTCCTTGCTGCCACTCAAACCCAAGCCAGCAGAGCATGGGAAATTT
Source organism: Corythornis vintsioides (assembly GCA_025447755.1). Taxonomy (NCBI): domain Eukaryota; kingdom Metazoa; phylum Chordata; class Aves; order Coraciiformes; family Alcedinidae; genus Corythornis; species Corythornis vintsioides. The sequence goes on along the minus strand of JAOEGS010001914.1, from coordinate 33,855 downwards.
GGAACAGTGATAAAAGCACATGCAGAATAACTTGGGAGAGGATGACTCAGTGAATGGGAATAGGGCGCACTGAAAAGCACAGGCATACAAGGAGGCATGAAAGAAAAAACCCAACAACCCAGCTTTTAAGAAGTAAACATCTAGATAACTGTGTTTGATGATTAGAATTTCCTCTTACAAGAGTGAGATGTGGTATTGAATTATTTTATGTCTGTGATCACACCAGAGCGCCACATCCTTGACCCACAATGAACACATTTCTGTTCATAAGTTTTTTTTTAGTGTTTCCCCATGATATTTTGTCAGGATGTATCACATTAGACTTTGGAAACCTTAGGCAGAGTTGAGAAATGTCAGGCAATTTTGGATTCAGGGTGGCAGCACCAAGCCTAGCAATGCAATAATCACTTTGCAGCCTGTTAATTCTGCCTGTTTCAGGTGGTGGTGATGATTGCTCTAACTCATTAATTTGCTAGAGAGTGGCAGCTCTCAGGTTTTTATTTCAAGTAACTTGATCTGTGGGTTAGAACAAGTAGTCAAATGGCAATAATTCTCCTTTACTATACAGGAAAAAAATAAGTGATCGAATATGAGGGAGAATTAGACCCACACAACCTCTTCTGGAAAGCTGTGGTGGGCTAGAGAGCTTGTGATTGGCATTTCTTATTAGGCAGGGAGATAAACAGTATAAAAATACCTGTATGCTTCTACTGGACCACTGTCACTCATTAATATCTGTTTTTCTACTAACCTTCTAGACTCTTTGTCAGCAGAAAAGCACACTGTAAACATCAAGAGAGTGCAGGGTCATTTTCAAGTTCTATGATTTCAGGTGCTTTTGGGAAGTGTGAGGTATTTTTGACTGGGCTTTTTGTTGTATTATTCCTCATTAGGTACTCCAGGTAATTCAGTCTGGTACTTTCAATTGTCAAATGACAGCAAGCAAACAGATAACATTGAAAACTCATTTCAAGTGCTTTCCTCATACTATACTTTCACCTGATCAACTGTTCTTATAGGGCAAAATTGTAGTGGAACAGAAGCAATGACAACAGGTTGAGAAATGACACAACTGTATTGTGATGAGAGCAATCATTCTGTCTTGTGTCCTCCTTTCTTTACCTCTGATGAGCAGATTTTGTCCCTTGCTATTCCTCTGAACTCCTCTTTGCACAGCATCACCTGAGGAGGCAGACTAGGCAAAGGGCTTAAAAATGCTACAAACTTCTGGAAACACTTGGATTTATCCATTCCAGGTCTATAGATGCTGGTGTTAGGTTGAGAAGTTGATTCCTATTTTCTTCAAGGGATGACACAGTTTGTTTCTACTTCTGGTATTTCAAAGAAGTCTACAGGAGGAGTGAAAAGATATTTTAGCAACTTCGATTGACAATGCATGGTGAGGATTTTTTAACCATGTTTTTACTTCCCAGTTCTGGCTTGAGTAGATTGATGCACAGTTACTGTAGAAGGATTCTTGGATTCTGGTCCTTATGGTCATCTTCAGATATGTTGTATATCAGAGGTCACTAGTGACAGTTCAGGAAGCAGTGTGTGGGTTTGATCTCTGTTGAACTACATTGTGGTGTTTGCATCTCATTGTTTTTCATTTCCATGTAAAAGTTGTAGTTGCCAGGGTAACTTTTGGCAGAATAATGGTGAAGAAATGTCTCCTCAGATTGTTCTCTCCATGAAGATAAAGGTGTTATTTATGTGAGGTAAACGTGGACTTCTGGTTTGAGGAATATTTAAGCATTTACAAATACCTAGTACACCTCGTCTGTTTCTCTAAAGCAGATTATTAATCCATAAAATCTAGGTTCAAACTCAAATTCATTCTTCTCTCCGATTGCCTTTTTGAATATCAAAAAAATAAACATAATCGAGCCACACTACCCAGATTTAGGATCTGGATTTAGGCTTTTCCAGAGTTTGCATTTCAGATTCATACTTTATGTTGGTTCCATACTAACACCAATCACAAGGAGTTGTCAAACTGCAGGACAGGTAGAGACATCATTCCCTCTGAGTGACTAAAAAGAATTCAATCCTTACAGCATTTAAAGGAGATGTGAAGAACAAACCCACTTATTTTTGGCCTTTTCAGATTATATTTATGAAATATATGAATGAACAATTCAATACTTTCCATTCTTCTGATAAAATATAAGATTTTCTCAAAGCCAGTACTTCTTAGTGAACCTTAGTTTTCAGAACTCCATAACATTACTAAAGACCCTTTGAATTGTACTGCTAATTGCTTTATAAACTTATTGCCTGTATAGAATTAAAGCCATTTCATAAAAGCCAAGTAAGAGTATAAATTAAATATTAGAAGGTCTGAACATAAAATAACTATCTATGCAGAACAGCTTTTGTTGTCTATTCAATCTTGGTTGCTTAATTTTGTCAGTACCTTCTGGTGGCACTTTGATTTACTACTTTTGAAGTCAACAGCACCAATCTTACAGTATATCACTGAAGCCTGTAAACTGTTATGCCCAGAGAGATTGGGCAGTTTATTTTCCACATACCCCTGATGCATCAACCACGTGCATCAATATGATTTACACATTGAGTACACAAAGACTAATAACAGTGTCAAAACTTGTGTTTTGCCAGCTAGCATTATGTTTATTACAGGGAAAATGTCCATGTGAAAAATCAGTCCTACCCTAATTTGCTTCCACTTCTACCTCGTTTTACATTATTTATATTAATTGGCTTTCCTGGATATTATCCAAGTCACTCTTGGTCATGTTCTACATTTCACTTGGGTTGAGGATTTAGGTTCGACAAAGAATTCTACATTTAAAAAAAATTCAAACAAAATAATTTATGAGACTGTAAAAAGAGGATGAGCAGAAACCAAACCTACTGGGAAATGAACTCCTTACCAAAAGGTATGTTAGTCTATGAACATGCAGAGGGGCAACTGCTCTAGAGTAACTTCTTGTGCCCACAGTTCTACCCCACTGAATGCTGCCAGACAGTTGCTGGAAAATAAGTGGACAGGTGCTTTGTGACACTTGTGACACAAGTTCTCCCCCTAGCTTACCTCATGGAATGTGTCAAGCACAAATAAAACAATAGAAGGGGGAGACTTCTCCTGAATTCTACTGCAGAGAGTTTACACAGCATGGATTCATCCAAGATTTCTCATTGTGCAAGTTAGTATTGTAAAGGTAACTAGAGAGGCCATCAGAAAAGCTGAGGTACTGGATGGCTTTTGATCCTTGGGAGAGTCCCATCACTTTAACGGCCAACATGTAATCTTTGTGATATATCTTTGATAGAGATTTAGTGGTAAGGGAAGTTGAATATAAAGCCATTTCTGTGCCAACATAAGAAAAAAAGCCAAACCACCAAAAAGACATGAAGAGATGGAAAAGTTGAAATAAGGTTTAAAAAAGCCAATGTAAAGAAATGAAAATACAAAATACTCGTATGACATGGAGTCTACTACAAACTTTGTGGTACTTTATTTATTTTCAGTTAGTTTCTCTTCAGTTGCCTACCTCTTTTAAACAGACTATATTCTAGAACATTCCCTATTTTCTTTTTCCACACCATTTTTTTTCTCATCTTAACTGATTCAAATCCAGAGGTCCAAAACACAACAGTATCAAAAGGTGGATGAACTTTCAGTTGAGAACCAAAAAAGAACCCTTCTCTCAAAGCAAGTTTGTTGCCTGACTTTGTCTTTATCACAAACCAAAATAATTACCAAAAAGTTTATAAGTCTTTGACAGCCTTCAAGCCAAAATCTGAAATTTAGGCCAATTTCAGGTTCAATTCAATCTTAACTGAATGCAAATCCAATTGCAATGACTACTTTCTCCTTCTCGAACTGTCACTTGCTACTGTTCTGTCATGCAGTTTGTGAATTAATTATGGGGGTGTGCATGTATTTTATTTTTCTGAGGAACAGTGAAACTAACATTTCTCACTTCAAGACTGCCAGTGTCATTGTGTGCACATCCTTCATTCCTTTCTGATCAGATTGGAGCCTTGCTGTAATTTTCTAAATCCAGATCTTCTATTCAGGCAGCAACATAGTCTCTGGCCATGCACAGAGAAAAATCACTGATCTTTCTGGATTTTTAGTTTAAAAAATATAATCTAATTTTAAGTGCTTTAGACACTAATTGCACAGCAATGGCAGCCATTGCTGAGCTGGAATGGCTTAAAAGCTTCATGAAAAATGCTGATTTGCAGATTAATTTACCTTGGCATCCAGGAGAGATGTCAATTTGACAACAAGTGGCAGTATATCATTTCACCTTAAAAGGCCAGTGTTTGCTGAAAAGTGATACACACATTCTCATGATGAAGAATTTGTTATGCTATTGACCATTGACATAAGCAAGTAAGTAACCATTATCCTGAGGACAAAAATAAAAATAAATCAAAGCTCACTTTCCAGCTGTCTATAAGAGAGGAACTTGGTATTGATGTAATTTCTGGCTAAAATTACCTACAAAGCAGTGCCAGCTTCTTTGTCAGAATTGTGGGTCTACTTACTGAAGGCACTAGGACAAAAAACATTGGCAAAATGCAAAAAAAAGGAGGACTTCTTTAAGCATCTCCTTACAAGTAGGGACACCAAAAAAGAATTTGTGCACAGGCACATGTTCAAATTTACACCATATTCGTTCCATTATAAACAACCTGTTTGCAAACATGAGCTGTATTTGAAGTTAGTTTTGTGCAATGTTAGGGTCAGTGATACACAAATTGCTCCATGAAATTGAGAGTTCATGTTGGCTGGGTTAAAACTGAATGACATGATCACAACTCGGATGGGACTGAGCACCTAGTGGCAGACAGCAGTACTATTTGCATCACAGTGTAACATCTCCTTGTGAGGCTACAGTGAAGAGGCTCTTTGTCCTGGGAACACAGCCCAGACAGAGAAAATTGTGGGGAGAAGAAATCAAATTTCTCCTCCTTTATCCATCCTTGAAGGCTGGCTCCATATTCACCTGAGTCCTACATGGAAGAGAGGTGGCCAAGAGTCACAGAATCACAGAATGTCAGGGGTTGGAAGGGACCTAGAAGATCATCCAGTCCAACCCCCCTGCCAGAGCAGGGGTACCTAGACCAAGTCACCCAGGAACAGATCCAGGCAGGTCTTGAGTGTCTCCAGAGAAGGAGACTCCACAACCCCCCTGGGCAGCCTGTTCCAGAGTGACAGTGATGCACAGTTCAGCCCAGTCTTCTTGTAGCATTTAGTTCCTACATCATTGCTTTTTTTAGAATAAAGAAGAAATATTCCAACATGAAAACCCATCCATGACCCTTTGGGATGATCATCTAAGGAACTGCATGGGCAGCATGCCCTGTACATCTCTTTGGGCATATTGGAGCCCTGTGGCACACTGTGCAGTCAACAATGACAGCAGCTGCTGGGGGAAAAACCCAGCTTCAGGGCTTTCCCCTGCAAACCCGTGGGGGGACAGGAACCTCACCTTGGGAGCTGTGGTTACTTAATATTCACATTTTGGATGGGAACTGTTTTGTTCAGCCATATCAAGCCCAAATGCCACATTCATCATTTGTGTGAATGGAAATTTTTTTTTTTTTTGGAGAATGAGAAGGAGTGAAATAGACATTTTGGTTTTGCTGACAACCCTGTGGTTTAACAGTGGCCTTGGATGTAGAAAGCCCAGGATCAGGTTCCTCCTCCAGCTAAGTCTGAGTAATAACAGATAAAAATCAGTGATGAAAATGAGTGAAATGTGATTCAGGCTCAGAAATGACTCCAGTCTGGGTCTTTTAGTATCTTTGGCTGCAGTACACAGACATACACTCATGTGTGAGCATTTTCACCAAAAACAGTCTAAGGAGTTTGTGTTTTCTCCAGAAAAAGAAACAAAAGCAAATGAAAGAAAATTAGACATGAAGACACAAAGTCTTGAAAATTAATGTAGCATGGAATTGTTGTCCTCCAGTCAACTTTAATTGCTAGTGCAACAATTGATGATTAGAATTCAAAAATTCATATCCCACATGTATTCTTCAATTTTTGTTTATAATTTGTCCTCCCAGCAGATCTTCCTTACAGTAAGTTATTTATCAGAGTATTCATAGAAAGTAGAGCCCAAAGGGGATGTAAATCCAAAGTAAATGAATTTGTTTAAATATTTAAATCAATATTTGTGTGATGTATTATTCCAGTTCCAGTTTGTGTTCTGGTCTAGAGTGGGATGGAAAATAATTTTCATAACAATTTTTAAAGATGGAAATTAATTACAATTCGTATGTCTAAACTGTACTTTGTAGAGGGTAACTTTTTTCTTTGTGAAAGGAAATTTGTTAACATCTATCACAGAGCAGTATTTACATCATTAAAAAATATGTTAAAATTCAAAATAATTTTGATTTCCATTTCCATTCAGCTAGTACTATTTTGGATTTTTCAGTTTGTTAAATCATGCTAAATTAAATTGAACATGTTCCTAATTTAATACAGAGAAACCTCAACAGTTATACTTTGTAAATACACTATTCTAAACTTTTTTTTTTTCATTCAGAAAGGAAAGATCTGTGCTCTGGTAAGGAGACTAGCCCTGTTGCTTTGTATTGCAATTATGCTTTTTCTTTTTTTGGTTTTGGAAAGGAAACATTTTTAACTGTACTAAAATGTGAGGTGGGTGGGGAAATTTGGGAGGGCAACTGTAAAACTCTGTTTGCCCCAAATGAATTTCTGTGGTCAGCTGCAGATTTTTTTTATTTTTTTTTTTTTTTCCTATGAATTTGTTTCAGCCATGTGTGCTGCTTACCTGCTGCAAACGCAGCAGGGATCAAAGTCATCTATGTCTACTGCAGTTATTTCAATTCCTTTCTTATTAAATGTGTGTTTCAAATGACTGGCATCATAGATTACATTCCCAGTAGACTCAGACTTTTACTTAAATTCATGTAGATCGAGAGTTATCCTAAAATCAGCAAGACATTCTCATTATGTAAAGTTAAGCATATGTTCAAGTATTTGCATTATCAGGGCTAATCCATAAAATTGAGAAGAAAATAGAATACACAAGATGTGCAACATTTCTGTTGGAACCTATAACTATAAAAACTTAAACTGGTAGTTTATAAATTAATTATGTATGTGGATGTATGCATATATATATGTATTAACATGTTTAACTCACACACTCAGAATTATAAGTTGGTGTCATCAGTGCTAAATAGATGCCAAGATTAATTATGAGTTTTTTTCATCACAAAAGTGTGTCACAGTAATACCTGTTGCAAGGAGATGTTATTAACATTGTTTGGGCCCTGTGGCATTCTATTTTTTATTTATTTATTTCTGAGAGAATCCCTAATCCCTGTTTAATTTTATGAACTGTCAAAATGATTCTAAATATCTCTCTGCTTTGTATTTTCACCTCAGGACAGGAGTCCAGAGGTACAGATTTGTTGTACAACAGTGGACTTCAGGCAATTTTCATCTTTTAATGCCTGCAGTGGCCAAGGTTGAATTTGTAATAATCACCAGATTATCTCTAAAGGATCTTTCTCTTATACTTGCAAATAGTTCTGCAGGAAAATGCAAAAGATATAGAAGAAAAATAATTGATTAGATGCAGGAGATCGTTTTGTCACATAATCCCAGATGGAAAAGAAAACAAATGCTGATATTTTTTTTAATGACAGTTGAAATATACTATGGGAAAGGTACTTGCTATTCAGGCAAAGTGAGATGCTGGTTTCAGTCCCCTGGTTAGACCTTAAAATACAATATGAAAACGTGCAAAAATGGCACTTTAGCTAGAATTTTATTTTAGAATGGCAATACATTGTTCAAGTAGTGTGTACAACTGTTAACAGCTGAAAAAGTAATGTGCCTACACTGCTATTGATATGGCAAAAAGGTTTGTATGTAAATTCACCATAGGTGAGGTTCTTCTTTATAACAGAGTATGAATATACTTATAATTTGGGGGATATATGGACAAATTGACTGATACTTAGAGTCAGAAAGGGAAACAGAATCTGACAACAGATTCCACATAGTAATTGTGTATGAAAGTCAGGTGATGGGACTCATTAACATTTAATAAATGTTGATACATCATTTACATTTATTATTGATGTAATAAGTGAGGGTCAATTTGGATATAATTTGCAGGCTGTTATAATTTTCTGAAATCTGTATTTTAGTAATAATTTGAACCTCATTTTTTTTCTCAGAGCTGGGATCTGATTCTGGTTTTGCTCATATTGTAGAAAAGTCATTTGAATTCCACTAATGACATCAATAGAAACTTACACTAAAATAACTGACCAAGTTGAGGAATATGGACTGAAAAACATTGTAGGGTGTGCCTTTGAATTGAAATATTCCTTCCCTTATGAAAAAATTGAACTCATGTAGATTGTAGGATTAAAAAAAAATTATTGGGGTATCATTTGATGGTCCTGAACAGAGTATGAATGGAAGTTAACCTCTTGGTACAGAAGATTTAAAAGATTTAAAGTGGGCCATGGACAGACATTGGTAACTTGTCATTAAAGGGACCAAGAAGGGTTGGCTCCATGGTCATGTCAAGAGGGAAAAAGAATTGATCAGAGTTTCTGCAGATGGACACTTGGCATGTTGGGAGTCATTGTCTGACGTGAAGTTAAGAATTAAATTACATGGATAAAGGATAAGTGCACAATAAGTGACTAAAAAGAAACAGATGAAGATGGGTTTCTTATTGTTCCTATATCTAAGAGATTCAAGCTGCAGTTGGGATAATAGAAAATAATCCAGAAGGATAATACCTGTCTATGGCATAGAAAAAAAGAGCAGCTGTTATTGTAAACTAATATATCATACTGAAGTCACCCTGTACAGCCTGTCTCCTGAAGCACAGCTCAGGCTACCCAGAAGCAAAGTGCTCTGTCTCAAGCAGTGTTTTCCTTGTTCTTTACAAATGCAATCTGTCCCATGCATCTTCATCTGTATGAAGAGGAAAAAAAAAGAACACCACTTCTTGTCTCTGAGCTCCACCCAAAGCTGCATGTAAGAGAACAAAACTTATGAAACTGGGGCATAAACAGCAGCAGAAGTAGAGAACATGAAATCTTTCTGAAGTGGAACACACATATCTATTCCCATATTGCTGCTAAGCACAAAATGTCATAAACTGAGGAAATTCTTTGTCACAGAAGACTTAAATTATTATTTTTTTTTCACTTCTGGGTAGTTAGTGCCATTAAAATGAAAATCACAGGATATTGAAACTCTGTTTCTGCTTTCTTTTTGTATGTTTTGACAAATGTAGGAGAAAACAGAGAAGTTTGAAACTGGGGAGGCAGATGATCAAAATATCATCTATGGCCAGATATATAGAGACATTAGATAGTCATCAAATATTGATGGTGCATTGAAGATATAAGACTAAGGCAGAGCATTTGTTTGTTTTGCTTGGCCAATGTGTTAAGTAGAATAACTTATGAGAAATGATGGAATTCATCCCTTCTACTCCTTTTGTTAACAGGTTAGCACTCAACCAATTCACATATCCAAGGCTTAATGTATTATTAATCAAAGAGTTAAAAAGTCAATCCAATCTGGTTATATACAGTAGTGCTTGTGGTTTTCAAACCTTTAAATAATTTATGGTGTCATCACTTTCCCAGTGGATGTCAGGCTAGTAGAATGTCTGGAATCAGAATCCCATGGGGAAAAAAAAGAAACATAGTCAGAAAAAGTAGTAAATTTTATTTTATTTTTTTTTAATAATAGTGACTCCAGCCCATTGTATCATCACTATCAATCTCTAGAGAGATCATTTCTATTAAAGAGAAGTTTTTCTTATATGAGTCCTTTTGGGATAAAACAATCCTGACAAATCTATACCTACCCAGTATTCTAACTGGCTAAGTGTGTTGATGTGTGTGTTGAGAACATATATGGATGTGTCATCATTTAAAAAAATATTAATCCTAGATCTTTATGCACTTATATCTGTATAAATGTATTGAGTACACAATTTCTACATTTATCCAAGGCTTCTGAAATCAATCATAATTCACTGTTGTTTTTTTCCTTCTTTTATTAAAAAAAAATAATTATAATCTCCCTACAAATGTCACTATGGTGTTGAGATCTATTTAGTCCTTTTTACTTCAGACATATTTGTTCTGTTTCTTTTGAAGTAGTAAGCCCCCACAGTTGATTACTGTAATTTCAAACAGTGCTTTTTTTTTTTTCTCCTGTGTGTATCCCAAATTCCATTTTTGATTATGTGAATATTGGGAAATCTACTTTTGATGGGTTTTTATGTTTCTAAGTATTCAAGATTATAATAAAAAGTGATTTTAAAATATTACTTTCAATTTAAATATACGTTAAGAAATAATGCCATTATTTTATGTAATAGAATACCAGATTCTGCTTCACAAGTAGGGGATTTCTATTATTGAACAGACTGCTACCATATATTTAACATATAACCTCCTTTCAGAATTAAAAACCTCCTCTCAACCCAGAAAATCATATATTCTTTCTCCATAAAATACAAGGTCATCAAAGGCCAGGTATATCTGACAGGTACTCTGCTAGTTCCCCAATAGATTATGAAGTTTTATACTGCTTTGTGCTGCAGATTTGTACCTTGCAATCAGTGTCCCCTGCAAAACATTTTTTTAATCCCTTGAATCCCTCAATAACACACAGAGGAAGACTCAGTTAAGAAAATTGGCATTAACAGAGCTGATTTTCCTTTCATCTGCCAGGTCTCCATACTCACTTCATCCCAGTCCACGACATTTCCTAATGCATCCAAATCCTGCTCTCCTAGAGGAGTAGCTTTTCATCCCAACCCTTCACTGCAGCCTGTGCAATTGCTCAAGTAGCTGAGTGAAACACCAGTGAAGCCAACCAGCATAACAACCTCTTGCCTGGGGTTCATAATTATGCATTTATGTAAATCAAGACTGTCCTCAAATGTGAGGGAAGTGTTTTCTGCAGCTACGAGACGCTTGTCGTGTCGTTATGAACTAAGGTTGAGAAAGTGTTGTAGATGAGGGAAGTGGATGTTTCACTTAGAGAATCAGGATTTGGGCACCTTATTCCTTTAAAAACAGAGATAAAAAATAGAAACATAAAATATAATATAGTAAAAATAAGAATAATAAAAAATAAAAGGATTCGGATGCACACATATCATAAAATTCCCTCAGCACCCCTAACTCAGCTATATTGATGACATGTATTGACTCATATTCAGCTTTCAGCAACACTTGTGTAAATCCAGGGTACTGAAACTTCAGTCACTTCAGTGCAATTGCTCTTGATTTACACTCGTGTAACTGACAGCATTTGACCCTTAGACTATACATATATCTTAAATTATGCATTTAGCTTCCCAAGCTGCAACTGAACAATAAGGCAGTGCATATATCATCTGGTATGTACCATGCATCAGCTTAATGTGGACATTTTATTTTTGTAATTCTTCAATTCTTGTGCTGCCATTCTCATCCTTGAAAGGGTATTAAATTATCTATGTATATAAACACACATACACACACACATGCATTCACCTTTAAGAAATCTGGGATCCTTTGATCATGTGTGGCTCCAGAAAGCTATATCCTTTCCTAAACAGAGTGTAAAAAAATGGTTCAGATGTCCACAGGTATTAAAAAGGGTTTTACTTAGCACACTCTAGGTGATCAGAACCCATCTTGCTGTTCACAAGGATATTCATCTCCAAGTGTCCTATCTCTAAACAGGGACAGTGTTCCCAACTGAATATTTGAACAACACAGAATTGCTGAGATGAGGGAGAAGAATAGGTCGTGGCTCCTGTGTTGATTTTGGCTGTATTTGAAGAGCAGAATTTCCATCTTCATGTGGTGGGGTCACACCTATGAAGCTCTTCTTTTCCCAGGATAAATCTGGTCAAAGGCTGCAATATCAGCCTTACCTCACTGATGCTCTGCCTAACTCTAACTTGCACAATGATTCTCCTGCAACCACCTTCCCAGAAGCTTCTGCTGAAGATAAAAGGATCTTCCAGAAATAGCTCAAGAGATAAATTACAAATCAACCTAGGCATTCTGCTTTAACTTCCTCTGAAGACAGCTACCCCTGAACAACTCCAAAATGAGGGTACTAATATAAATTTTCTGTTCTACACTCACTCTTTATGGTCACACTGTAGTCACAGTGAAGATGACACCAAGAGCAGAGAAATGGTATGCATCTGGTAACTCAGGAATACTCTTAAGTATTTTTTCTCTGACTAATATTGACCACTGCATTGTATTGACACAGGATTTGCAGAGATTCTTCTTTCTAAGGACCCTAAACCTGCAGGGCTTGTATCATATCTGTGGTTTCTGCAGGCTTCTGAAAGACAGATCTATTCTGAAAAAAAATTAAAAATAAATAAAATGAGCAGACATATTTTAAAATTAAGAACATTACATAGGAATTGATTTTATTTACAAACAAAAGGAAAAAGCTAATTTGAGCAGAAAAACAATAAGGTTTTGGACAGTTCACAAGGTCTAGCAGCCTGTGGTCCATACAATAAGCAATTTGTTGAGGAAGAGAGAATAAAGACATTCTTTCAGACTGGCTGGCTGGCATGATGAGCTGCCCATTGTGCTGCTGGCTGCAAAACCTGGGATTAGGGAGCAACTCAGGTTCCCAGGCTTGGCACCAATGGAAACTCAAGTTTATGTATTTAGTCTTTGAACAGAAGAAGAGGTCACAGTTCAATACCATTTGAGTGCTGATCTACCAAACAGCACTAGGACTGGCTCCAGAGGATGGATGTTTGTCTGCCCATTTGGTCAAAGGTGAACTGCCCTAATAATGCCTCAAGCAAGGTAGAAAAGATAAAAAAAAAAAGCTTGAAAAGCAAAACTGGAATGGGAAAAGGACAATCTTTCAAGTGATAGACTCCACTGAAAAGGAAAAGTACAATCATAATGATAATCTTCCTGATGTAGCACAGGGAGTTAGAATCAAATTATGCTAAATACCCCAAACATAGTTTTTAAATATTTTTCTAAAGTTATACATGTGATTTTTTTTAATTAGATCTATTTCTGCATTAATAAACTCAAAAGGAGAAGAAGAGGAAATACCTCTTTGCTAAAAGTATCTAAAATTCAAAATTTGTCCCAAACCCCAGATATTTCAGTCTGCACTTTAAATAAAAAGGCAGAAGAGCAAGACCACAGAGTCCTAAAATCAATATAGTTATCAATCAAGTCCATATTGCAGGATGAAGCACACAGAATGCATTCCACAGCTGTCAGATTCCCCAAGATTTAATAGATGGGAATAACAAAGCTACATTATCACCTGTAATGTCCAGAAATTATTACACTCTGATGACAAGTAGGAGTGCTAACTTAGGAGCTGCCATTATGGATAACTAGTTGTTGATTCCAAAAGAGGAATTCCACATTCTCCAAAAATAAGAGTTTTTGACCAACTCAGATAATTACACCTTTTTTGACTAATAATTGAATTATTTATTGGATATGCAGATAGCAGAAATTTACATGAATAACAAACACATTAGTAGTTTTGTTTCTTGCTGGTATATTTTGATATTTTACATAAATCTAGGTAAATTTAACAAAAACAAAGGCCTGATTTCACACCTATATTTTAAAATTAATCTCCTTGAGTCATGTCCACTGGATTTCTACATTTTATGTTTTTTTCACTTCCTGCAAGTACTCACAGGATTGACTTTTTCCAGCATACATGTCTCAGAAAGAAATGTTGAGTCTTACATGTGTGAATGTGAAATTTTTAAGAAGCAGAATGAAAGGTAAATGAAAGAATTAAAAATAAACAAATAACCAACACCTCCACCACTCAAATGTTCATGTTTATGCAGGTAAAAGCAGTTAAACAAATAAAGTTAAACAAAGAAAGATAAACGAAGTTTAACAAAGAAAAAGCTTAATTGCACCATTAATTAACACATTGGAGATAAATGAAGTCTCTTCATGAACATCAAGTGAGCAGAGGAAGTATCTAAATTCTTCACCTTCTCTGGGGTATGAACTGAGTCAGGGTAGCAGAATTCTTGCTGGTAGGAAAAGCTGAGAGAGGAAAGATGCTCCCTCAGTTTTGATGGGACTCTGAATCCCTGTCATCAAAGACCAACCAGATTCTCTTTACAAGGAGCTGAGGGACAAAAGAGGAGGAACCAATGGCATTGCCAGTCAGAGGTGATGTACCTGCACCTAATACAAAGGGAAAAGAAGCAGCACTTCTGCTGTGTCTGAACATCACTGTTACACTAATATGATATAGCAACAAGTCATCAGCTGCTTTGGGGACTGCAGTTTAGATTTGTTAGTGGGGAACCCAAATGTGAGTTTGAAATTCTGAGAAGCCTTCCAAGCCTCCAAATCTTATAGAAGCCCTCCAAGACTCCAAATCTTAGAGAAGAAATAATTCACTAATTTTTATTACTATTACTTTTTCATTTCCACATGAATTTAAACTTTCTGCATAGAGCTTAGAGGAGAGTTTTCTCTCTCTCCTTTTTCTTGGTTATGTTGTGCCTTTCATCTTTGCTGTCATTCTGCTCCCCTCCAGTGTCAGTTCTCACACATCTCCAAGCTTTGCCTCTTGATGTACGTCTTGTCCTACGACTTGTGTCACCTGCATGTGCCTGGTACAGGCCCCACATGCCACCCCTTCCTTTTTCTCTTGCTGCCTCTCTCTCTTTCTCAGACCACAGGGGCCACACGATCACCACTTTCTCAGTGTGGCATTTCCTTCTGTGCATTGCTCTCACATGTTGTTTATCTCTTGGAGGATTGTAGCTATAGATAGCATCAGTGGAACTGTATCTGTCTAGGAGCAGATGTCTACCTCTGCCGTATCATCTTAATTGCCCTGCTGTGGCTCACCTACCAGAAGTATTTTTTTTTCTCTCCTACCTTTTTAATTCTCTTTTTTCCCCCCCTCCCATTTTGCAAATGATTAGTTGAAAACCAGCAAGACTCTGCTTGTATGCATAGGACTCATTTGGGTGTATTTAAATTTGTAAGGAAAGAGAATCAGTCTCTAAACAACTGGACAGTACTTTCGAAAGGCTTTGAGGTTTTGTCTTACATCTTCATTTTGTAGTGAATTGGGTAAACATTGCTGAAGGAGAAACTAGAGAACTAAGAAATGATTATAAAAATATTTGTCTAAAACAAGGTGCTACGATCAGGACTAAGAGGATAAACAAGTCATATAAATAACATTGCTATTAATCATTGAGATAATAATAATTAGCTGCTTCTAGGGTATTGAGAATTTGGGTTTGTATTTTTTTTTTAATACAGAATTGAATCACATAGCACTTCAGAATATTTTTCTATGTAAAAAAATTGAAATATATTAATTTGGTAGTTTTAAAAATAAGTAGTCCAAATTCTGTCATATGGATTTACATTGATA
>JAOEGS010001914.1:0-18045 GCA_025447755.1 Corythornis vintsioides | reverse complement strand
TAAAGTATGAATTTGTACTGGTCTGGGACTAAAATTTAGACAATGAAAAAAAAAAAAAAAAAGAAGAAACCTGTTAAATTATTTATTCATATTCCATCGTAATTACTTTAGGTATTTTGTAGAGGGCTAAAAAAAAAGTGTTTATTTCAGAGAGCTACACTTGAATTATCAATTATCTATGTTCTCCACATGAAAGATAAACATTCTGCAGTCATCTCAGACTTAGCTTTAAGTTCACAATAAAGTCTGAATTTGGTTTCACTTGGTTTCTTGAAATGATGCTGTGGAAATGATAGATGATTAACCTAAATTATATTAATCGAAGCATAGTATTTTTAACAGCTGTATATATACAAATATACACATTTACTTTCAGTGATAAATAAAAATGATCAGATATGATGATGCCAGCATATAAAATACTACAACTGCTTCCAATCACAGACAGTATGAAGAGAAATAGTACTCTGATGTATTGAGATAGAACTTTTTCAGTGCCCTGAAAAAATCTCTTTGCTCTGTTTCAAGCACCACAAAAAATAACAGTTTCAAAATAAGATTAATTCAGTGCAGAATCTCTGTTTGGATTTTTTTTTGCCTTTATTATCTTCCCTTGGCTCTTTAAAAAGGATTGCATTTAGCCAAGAATTGCCCTTGCAAAGACAGTATCTTTTTACTCATCATAATTATTTCCGAGGTGTCAGCAAAACAGGTTTCTTTATAACAGCAACAACAACAACAAACTAATACAGTTTTGGGAGATGAGCTTCAATCTTTCTTGGTATCTCATCAGAGCTGTTAATTAAATTTCATTTGATAATATTTACCTCAGATCATGTTGAACCCTCCCACCCTCTCCTGTACACGCAGACACAAACAGAGATATAAATACACGAAAAGCCCCAAACTCAGTACCTCAGGAAAGTGAAATGTTTATATTTATTTACAGTTTTGACCATTCTACTTTCAGATTCTGCATCTGATTTCAAGAATTCTTAATGGTGAAACAACAAAAGAGATAGTAAGCTTTAAGCAAGACAGTGCTATTATCAGGTAAATTTTGGGGATATAAAAAAATGACTGATATTTAGTACTTAAAAATCAACACACTAATTCATCAAAAAAACCTTAAAATGAACCCCAGGAATTCTACTAAGAAATATAGGTAAAATTATAAATTAGCTAGGATTTGGTTTGGACAGAGGCTTCCTAACCCTGAGGATAACCATCTACCTTTCTCTTTAGCTTCAAAGATCTCTAGACATCTAAGCTTGTTTTCAAACAAGTGTCCCTCTTTCTGTACTGAGATCTCTGCCCACCTCAGCAGTACCAGGAGGTAAATATATTTTTGTAACTTCCTTGAGATCTAAGTTAATATTCTGTTAATATTAATTACAGAGACTATATTTATTTGGATATTGGAGTACTAAAAGTTCTGGAAAATCTAAAAGCTAATTAACTGCAGTGAGCAATCACAATTAGAAGTAATTATTGCTGCAAAATATTTAGAGCATCCTATTGCCCTGGAGATAACTGTCTTAGAATCCTTCCCCAGCCCTACCATTGATCTTCTGTGGGTTTTTTGGGGCAAGTGAATAGGTTTTTTCTACAATTCTGCCCTTGGAAAAAGGATGTTAATAAAAAAACTCCTTTATTTCCCTACCTCTTTTTTGTTTGTTTGGGTTTTTTTGGTGGTTTTTTAACTTTTGCTGATTAGATTTGAGTTAGATCTTTTGAAAGACTGAGGCAAGCTTTTGTATGTTAGTAGAAGTAGACTATACAGTATCTTAGAATTCAGAACCATTTTATGATACTAAGAATAGTAAATATCTGAATGATGAATTGATGTGAAGAGGAATTTGAAGATAATCTTAACGTCAAATGAATCCAAATTCTTTAGATGGCAGTAGTCCAGAATTTCTTTCAAGTATGAAATGTTTGGGTAGTTCAAGCCCAAAGGACTTAATTATCTTCGTGACTAAACTTGTAGTATCTCCGTGGAATTGGAAATTCCTCCCTACTTATGCAGCCAAAATAGGGCTACATGTAAGAACAATGTTAATCAGGAGAGAGGAACCAGGCTGACATGTGTTCACTGTCACGTGCCATGACTTAAGAGAATGTGAACTGTAGAAAAAACACCATTCAGACAAGCTCAGGGCTCCCCAATATCCCCTTCTGGTCATTTCTCCCTCAGCAGCAACACAAAGAAGCTCCATTTAGTCTTTCAGTGTTATTCTCAACTGATAATATCATTATTGTGATTTTCACTTGGCCAGAAGGTTCCTTCTTCACACTTCTTCCTGATTTTTCTTTTTTCTATTTCTGGTGTGACAATGAATTTTGGCAACACACAGTGTCAACTGAGCCAGTATCAGCATCCAGTATTATTATATTGAATACAGTATCTGGAACAATTGTTACTATGTGCACATTATGAGCTGCTCAAGCCTGGGCTTCTGATGCTCATAATTCAGTGTGACAAAAAGGAAGAATTTCAGAACACTTGATTTGTGCATCTAAAAAAGGGTGGAAGAAGCTGAGTAGCTAGGGAAGTGTTTCATAATGCATAGGCACTATAAACTACTCAGCACAGGTGGATACCAGCTATTATCTGACACTGAATGGAAGAAGTGAATGCAAACCTGATAAGAATATTCCTTGAGACTTTGTTTTTTTTTCTTTTGCACTGGTTGGTCACTTCAGAAAACAGGACATTTTGGATTTAGAGATGAGCCAGCTTTCTTACTTCTAGAGTTTGCCTTCCAAACCAAATCTGTGATTTGATTTCTGGAGGTGAAATCTGTCCATTTGATGATTCTTAGTGGGTGAAACATTTAACATAATAACCTTTACCTTTGACCTATGCTAGAGAGTAATAAAAAAAAAAAAACTAAAAACGAAACAGACTTTCTTACTTTGTTTTAGGTACCTCACTTGCCTTTAACAAATCACTGCACTCTGCAGTTCTGCCTCTTCAGTACTACCATTGCATCTTGTTTTGCACATTTTTGATGTTTATATGCTGCATTTCTGACTGTCTGTATATACAGCCTAGCCATAATAGAGCTATAAATATTAAGAATTGTCAAAAGATGTTTTGTCCTCTAACCAAGATTTTTTGAAAACAAAACTCATTCTTTTCAAAGAGGACCTTCTCAGGTGATATGCCTGAGAGATCATAAAGTAAACCACTATCTGCCTACAGAGTAATGGAGTCATTGGACATCAGCATTACACAGAAATATTTGTGAATTGTACCAATAAGAGTATCTCAAATTTAGGGAGAGAAAAACATAAATTACTTGGCCTGTCATTAGTGAATAATAGCAGCAGGAAAGAGGGTAAAGAAACCTCAAATAAAAGACAGAGAAAAGGATAAAATCTAATTAATGGATTTTGTAGATTGGAAAGCCTATATCTGGTTCATTTAAACATGAATATCTAATGCAAGGCTAGGCAATCCCTTATAGCACTGACTTCTAGAAACTGTTAAAAAAGATCATGCTTTAGTCCTGCTATTACTTTACCTTGATGATAGGAGGTTAGAATATGAATGCAGTTTGAAAGATAGTACCATTTCTTTGATACATCAAAAAGCACTCTGCAGTAGACTACTACTTTAGTAGAACACTTATAGTCAAAGCTAGTATTTGACTATGCTCCTAATGTCATATTACAATGACAGAAGCTGAAGATATATCAATTTAATCTTAGTTCAAAAAAATCTTTTAGTTCTGCTATACTGAAGTCAAAATGGACTTTTATAGTTTTTCAGTTTGAAATTGGACAACGAATAACTTTTATAGCAAAAATGAAATGCAGAATATTGTTGAAAGGGTAATCATATTCAGAGTTAAAAAGTAAAGCACTTGCTTCTTATTTGTCACTAAAGTTTCCAAATAAGAAGTTATGCTAACAAGAATGAGATTACACAATTAAAAAAAACCAAACAACTCTTCTGACTAGTAAAAGATAGTGGCTCTGCATTACTTGTTAACTTGTTTTATAATGTTTTGGGATAATGTTATCTTTGAAATTACTCCTGATGTACCCTGATGAAAACAAGGCCCACTTCATGGATGCAAGGAGAGCATTGGCTGTTCTCCAGTGATGACTTGCTTGACTTTGATGATAATGCTTGACTTCAACAAAGCTTTTCACATTGTCAGACTGGAAAACAGAACAGGATGATCTCAAGAAGAGAAAAATAAGTCTTTACTGTGAGAGTGACAGAGCCCTGGACCAGGCTGCCCAGAGAGGTTCTAGAGTCCCTTTCTTTAGAGCCTTTCAAAACCTGCTTGGATCTATTCCTGTGTGGCCTGTCCTGATTGATCCTGCGCTGGCAGGGGGGTTGGACTTGATGATCTCAAGAGGTCCCTTCCAACCTCTGCCATTCTATGTTAGACTGAACAGTTTGGTATATGGCTTATGGTATGATGTGCATGAATTTTGAGTCATCTTGTAGTTGTTTAAACTTAATTAGTGTAATGTTTTGTGGTAAAAAAAAAAAAAAAAAAAAAAAAAAAGGCTTCCTTTGTGGAATTACAACATTAAAAAAGTTCTTGCAAAGGATAGGTATTACCAGTGACTGGTTTCACCAGACTGTAAAATTAATTCATGGAGTGAGTCATGCAGCTCAGTCACGATACCTGGCAGCTAATTTGTTACTCACAAAGGGATACGGAAGTGGTGTATACACAAAGTCACCACCAATAAAATGGTTAACAGTCTTACCTGACTTAAAAAAATTTCCAAGTATAGATATAATCTAACTCAGGATTCAACCATGTAATTTAAATGACTGGCCTTAGAGAGAGAAAAAAAAAAAACAAACCATACCCTAGAAAATGCAGGTAACTTTTTCTCTGCATGTGTGTAGCCTTTTCTAGGTATTGTTGTAACTGTATGCAAAGTCTAAAGATATGGAGTCTTCTACTTGCATAAAGCAGGGTGTTTTTCCTGTCAAACACTGCATTGGAGGCTTTTTGTTGCTCAGTTCTTACTATACTTGCTATGGTCAGTTGGGAAAACATCCCAGGAAGAAAACCACCTTTCAGCTTCTTCCTCCTCAGACCTTAACAGATCCCTTAAAGGTGGCAACAGTGACCAAACACCCCCAAGCCCAGCCATTCACAAGTCTGTATAGCTTCTCATTTTTCCTTTGCTATCATGTCTGTAATAATGGGATTCTGTAGAGTATTGTGGAAGTAAACTATCCAATTCTTTGGTTTGCTTAAGAGGTAGTTTGTGGTCGGGCACCAAATAGACGTGTCGAATTACCTAACTTTAATTTCAAGTAATTGGTGAACAGAATTACCCTTGGGGTTGAGGGAATTATAAACAATGCAGTGCCTGGTATTTTTCTCCCCTCTGGATAGAGCCAAGTGGAAATTGCTGCTAGTGGGTATGTTACAGCTGCTTGTGACAGCCTGAGAAGGTGGATGCATGCAAATAATGCAGCACACTTGACCCTCACTGCTTGGCAATGAAAGGAAAACTATCTGAAGTTCTTCCTTGGTGTTTTGGTAAGCACTATCATTCTTTCCTGTGATTTCTAGAATGATCATTTAAGTGTTGATAATCATTTAAGACTATTTATTTTGAATGCATTTTAATATGCACGGAACTGGCCTGATAAAAAGGACAATCCAGGTTTGACTTCAAATGCTGCTTTTTAACTAATGTTATTTCTGCAAAGGAAACAAAAAGCTTTTATTGACTAGGTAGAAAAAGAATGAATAATATTTGTGGTATTCCCTGTATGAATTTTGTTGAACCTAATTGCTGTGAAGGGGTGATTAGGAGGAATTCATGGGTTTTATACTTCCTGGAAGGCTTTGCAAGAACACACAGGCCCTGTGAGGCCCTGTTTCTGTTGTCAGTTTCAAAGGCCCTGATTCACATATCACTTTTACTCTGTATTTCTTTGACTTGAATGGGTTCAATTTTGTTTTATATAGGAAATGTCAACACATTCTCTTCATAGTATTCTATTCTGGACTCTCCAAATCAAGAAGTGAGGATAATTCAAATCAGTTTGAAATAAATACCTGAGCTCAAGTGGGCCCTTTCAGGCTTGATTGACATTAAGTAGGAACCCAGCAGGTCTGTCAAATCCTTCCTTAATATAAACTAGTCAGATTACTTTGGATATCTCCATCCCTACAGTTCATTCATTGCTCTGTTTCCTCTGTTGCTCTGCTCACTGCTGAAACAGCTGCAATTTTTTTTTATTTTATACCAAAGCGAATAGCCACTGGGCCACCTGTCTCCTTAACAGACTTTACAAAACAGTCTCTTGACCACAGAACTAGCCACCAATTACTGAGAGTCAGGCACATATGAAGAAGCAGAGGAATGATGACCATGCAATTTTAAAAGTCACTGTGTAAGAAAGCTCATGTATCTACATTGGTATCTCTGTAACACTTAACCACATGCATACATACATTCAAACCCTCAAACTGAAAACCTTGATAAACACTATTCAGGCATACAAGCCAGAGCTTTATCATTAAGAAGTCACTCAGCACCACTCAGGGCATTATGACTACAGGCCACATAGCCCATGATAGAACACTGTGGGGCAGATGGTCCCTGTGGTGTGATCCTACACTCCTAAGGGAGCCAGAAGAAAAAGTGATGTAGTCCACTGTATGTGAGTTAAGAAAGGATCTCACTCAGCAATTAGTATGTCATTAACAAAGTTGTCAGTTGGCCAAAACTTGTAGACCCCAGATCCTGTAAAACAGCTAATTATGCCAGTGCTCAAAGGAAAGAAAAAATTGTAGGAAGAGCACAATGTTCAATAGACTCTACTTACTATTACTTTGTGGTTTAGATGGGGAACTGCTATTGTTTGTAATGTGAAACAAACTACTGGAAGGAAAAAAGAGGGTTTTATTTTTATGTTCTGTATCTCTTTACGAGGCTATTGTTAACGGAAGGAGGCAACCAAGAACCATACTGTGAGGTATTGTGTGGCTGTGCTGTAAAATAAAAACTGAATTTGAATTCTTGTAATACAAGATATGAAAGGCATTACTGTGTTGATTTCTACATCAGCTTGTGTAGTAATGAACAGTGGCAGTCCAGGCCCACTCACCAAAAAGAGAATTGGGCTTGCATGATTAAGTGCTTCTTTCAAGAGAATGAAAAATCAGATAGGAGATTTTTTACTTTCCGGTGCCACAGGACATTTGGTGTCTTCCTAGTTCAACAGGTTTTACTCTCAGCTGCTTGTCAGGGCTTGTACACTGACTCCATTTTGTTTTGTAACTGTTTAGAATTTAACCTGGGGTTAGTCTCTTTTAATTGCAAATGGTCTCTGCCTTCTTAAGCTTAGAGTACTATCTGTAGCTGTGTGTGTGTGAGTGTGTGTGTGTGTGCTAATGCTTTATTTACCCACAGAGTTATATCTCACAAGCACAGAACTGTTATTCCATAAGGACAGCAATGTTTGTGGGGATGTCTCTATGGGAAACAAAAAAATCCCCCATGGTCCATTTCTTTGAGATTCAGACTGCATGTGAGAAGGCCAGGAGTCAAATCTTGGGCTTGCACATATTGTTTTATTCCAGTTGAGATCAACGGCAGATAGAGGTTTGGCCCCAGGTGTTTAAAGCCTTTCCTTCCTTTTTAACTACAACTTGCCTTATCAGCCCCAAACTGTTTCAAGCTTGTCAGCTTTTAACTGTGGGAAACTAAGTGAGCAACTGACTGAAGCCCTGGCTGCTTATGGGAAGCTGCTGCTGCTTCTGCTGCTTTGAATGTCTGTCCATGCCACTTGCCACCCAGCCCTGTTTTCTTCTTGTGATACCCATCAGCAGCACATTTGCCAGCAAAGTTACCCCATCTTTAGTGCACCAAAATCACTTAGCAGATGCATGACAGCATTTGAGCTGAAGCACCTCGGGTTTGCCACTTCTTTCTCAGCTGCTAAAAGCTCTCTTGGAAGCCTTCATTTATTTAATTTATTCCTTTATTTATTTATTCCTGAGTGGTCTGTGAGCAACTGGAGGAGACAAATTTCATTTTCCAGGAATTCCAAACTTTCTAAAAGTTATGCAAGCTGAACCATTTTCTATTTATTTTTGTTCTAATTTATTTCTCTTTTAGTATTTAATGTTAAAAATTCTTCCCTATAAACTCATAGTTCCAGTTGTATGTTTGCTCCAAGCACTAATTCATTCATATTTGTAGAACAGCTTCAGACTAACTGGAGGATTTTTCAGTTCTGTTATTTTTTCCACTTCCTTGTTGATACTGAAGTAACATCACTAGCATTTTTTATCCTTTTTTTCATCCTCCCTGCACAAAAAAAAACATCCCCCCTAAAAATGTGTAAATCCCCGAAAAGAGAGAACGGGTGAAAAAAAAAAAAAAAAAAAAAAGTTTCTTTGTTTACAGTGTTGTCTTTTTTTAGATTTTAGATATTATTTTCACCAAATTTTCAAGTTTTTATTACTGCAATGCATGCAAGAATCATGTTATTTTATACTGAGAGAGCTGAAATTCTTGTGAAATCACTTAACTTCATTAGGTAGGAATGTAAAACAATAAAAAAAAAATCACAATGAAATTCTGACAACTGCCAGCAGGTCTCTCAGGTTAATAAGAATTTTTCTATCAAGACTCATTAAAAAAGTGAAACGACAATCCATTTGCTAGTTTATATTCAGCATTGCCATTTTTATAAAAAACTAACAAGTGTCTCTTTGTAGCCTAGTACTTTGAATTTTTAATGAACTTTACAAAGTCAGTTTTATTTTAATCCAGTCCTCTGGTTTGCATGAGTGTCTTAGTTTATAGAGGAGTTTCAGCAGTGGCTAAATCTGGTAATTCTTATTTGATATGTAATTTCTGTACTTTTTAATGAGTAATTTCTCCTGAGGATTACACTGTTATTCTTTCAGTGAGAAAACATATTTTTCTCCTCCTCTACTGTCCCCATTTTAAGGTTAGTAAGGGAAGTTGCAGTGTTAAAGTTTCTGGTGGCCACAAGGATTATGTTTGAAATGTCATAGAATTGTAGAATCAGAATCTTTTAGTCTAGAAAATCCTTTTAAGATCATTGAGTCCAACTGTTAACCTAACACTGTCAAGTCCACCACTAAATCATGCCACTAAGTACCACATCTACATACACTTCCAGGGATGGTAACTTCACCACTTCCCTGGGCAGCCTGTTCCAGGGCTTGGCAACCCTTTCAGTGAATAAATTTTCCTAATATCCAACCTAAATCTCCCCTGCCACAAACTGAGGCCATTTCCACTTGTTTTATCACTTGTTGCTTCAGAAAAGAGACTGACCCCACCACACTACAACCTTTCCAGTATCACACTACAATCTTTTCCAGTAGCTGTAGAGATTGTAAGGTCTCCCATGAGCTGAGCCACCAGCTAAACAACTCCAGTTTCCTCAGTTACTCCTCATAAGACTAAAGCTCTAGAGCCTTTACCAGCTTCATTGTCCTTCTATGAACAGGCAGCAGCTTCTCAATGTCTTTCTTGCAGTGAGGGTCCAAAACCAAAGAGTATTCAAGGTGTGGCCTCAGCAGTGTTGAGTACAGGGGGATGATCAAGACTTCCCTTGTCCTCTTGGTCACATAACTGTTGATAGAGGCCAGGATATTGTTGGCATTCTTGGTCACTTGGACAAACTAATGTCTCATATTCAGCTGTTTACCAATACCTCCAGCTTTCCAGACACTCTACCCCAAACGTGTTGCATGTTGTTGAGACCCAAGTGCAGGATCCAGAACTTGGCCTTATTTAACCTCATACAATTGCCCTTGGCCCATCAAACTATACTTTCCAGTTCCCTCTGTAGAACTTCTAAGTGGTGTGGCACAGCATTAACCATTTCCTCTTGGATTATGGGGGCTTCATTATGCTCCCTGTCTCTGTCTTCCAGCTTAGAGGTCTGGGTATCCAGAGAACAACTGGTTTTACTATTCAAGACTGAGAAGGCATTCAGTACCTTAGCCTTTTCCTCATTTTCACTATATTTCCCTGCATCTAATAAAGGATGGAGACTCTCCTTAGCCCTCCTTTTGTTGCTAATGTGTTTATAGAAACAATTTTTATTGACTTTTATGGCAGTAACCAGATTAAATTCTAGCTGGGCTTTGGCCCTGTTAATATTCTCCCTGCATAACCTCATAACATCCTTGTAGTCCTGAGTTGCCTGCTCCTTCTTCCAAGGGTCATAAACTCTACTTTTTTTTTCCCTGAGTTTCAGCCAAAGCCTTCTGTTCACATGGGCCAATCACCTTGGCTCAGGGGGGTTCAGACAGGTAATAACTTACTAAGACATCCACAGTAGTGTTTTTAGTTTGCCACCAGTGGTGGATGTGTGTAAGTAGTGTAAACATGAACACATCCTCTGTCTGAGTCCCACCAAGCCAATGCAGGACATGAAAAGCATACATTTTGATCTGGCTGAGAATGAAACAGTAGTGCAATTTCTTTGCAGAGTCAGATACTCTTTTTTTCTGCTCTTTCAGTCAGGAAGACAGAATTATGACCTTGTTGAGCCATGTTTACTCATGCACATTTAGAAAAGGGATTTTCTTTTCCCTTTGGTAAGGGTCTTTTCTAATTAACAGAGAACACAAACTCCGCTCTGCCTTAGGAATGCTTAATGTTCCAGGTTGGAAAGCAAATTAAAGAAGAGCTCCAACGGTATCAAAATCATATTGGATAACAACAGAGAAAACAGATTCTTACAACACACGGAAAAGCCAGGGCATGAAGAAAGACAGCAACACAAAAATATTGAGACTCACGTGATGCCAAATTACCAGCCACTCTCCTCTGTCCGTTCAACCAGAGACCCAATATCATGGCTCTTCATGGAAGGGACCTGAATTATGCAACTCAACTCTCTGACATACAGTGGTTTAAACAAATGTGACTGGGGAGGTAAAGGGTGCAGTAAGCAAACTGAAGCATAAAAAAAAAAATAATTAAGAAGTTAAAAAAACCCCAAGCTTGACATATCACTAAGAAGTGAGAAACTCTCTCTACAAGATAGCAATTCTCTGCACGTGGAAACCTCACCTTCAACGATGATCTTTATAGCCCTATGGTGTATATTATTTACATCTGATCATTCAGTTTAGTAAAACAAAAAAGTGCCATCTGCCCAACCGCACTTTCCTTCCAGGAAACTGAAATGAGAACGGATGTTGTCTTTCATGCTTCTTTTCATTCTGTTTCGTGTTTAACTCTTCGTACAGACGGTATATGCTCAAAAAGAAATGTAAACCCACGTATTCTTTAGCTACTCTTCCCTAATGCACACAGCAGAGGGGGGGAAAACCAAGGGGCAAATAAATAAATAAATAAATAAGCCAACCAAAAAATTAAACAGGCATAGAAACATCAAAAAAAATCCAACCTGAAATAGATTCCCATGCACAGTTATCACAATTAGAACGTGGGGACACCGATTGCTTATGTTCCTTGGCAGCTGTTTTTCCTATAAGGCATATAGTCATGCAGATAGAAAACAACAGCAGAGGAGAATAGTCAATTAATTAGGGAGTTATCACTCCTTAGAAGAGGATATGTGCTCTACCTTTGAGATTTCAGAAGTGTTAGAGGTAACAGAAAGCTCCATCTTTCCTTCTATCCTCTAAATAAGAAGAGTAGTGTACTTATGTGCTTGAACATGCATGTCAAAAAGGTGAAGAAGAAAGGCTTCCAGTTATATTTTGATGTATAGGAATGGCAGTATGGTAACACAGACTGAGTTGTTGTGCTCCAATTTTTACTGCAGTTCTCAGGAAATTCTTCAACATCTGCTTGTCTTTTTTTTTTTTTTTTTTTTTTTTTATGTTATTCCTTGTATAGTTAAAATTAAGGAGCAGTGTGCCTATCAGGCATAAATAGTCAGGCTGCAGTCCTGCAGTCATATTCTCCAGGGAACATTGTTCTTCACATTCCAGTTTTACAGAAGGTGTCTATATATATGCAGTTTAATCCTCATGTTTCTCTGATAGTCTGTGAGTGTCTGTGAAGTGAAGGGGAAGGATGATGAATTACCTCTACACTCCTCACCACCCTGAGGAAGCCAGAGACTGGTTTGGGCACCCAGTTTAAATGAAGAATGCCTGCTCAAACTTACATGATAGCTACAGCACCTTACTCATTTTGAGTGACTCCACTGATGCACTTGGTGGCATGCTTTGATTTAAATTGAGCCTCCCCCCATGCTGGACATCACCCATTCCTCACTAGACGTTGAGGTTTCCTTCTCTATGTGCCTATGTATTAACTACACCTCCTAGTGGCTGTGGAATAGGAAGTCAGAAACTGATCAAAAAACCAGCACAAAGCATCCAGAGAGAATGACAGCTGTGAAAAGATGGATAACTCCTTCCCCTTGCCTTTCTGGATATTCCACATTTTACTTGGCAGGAATGTTAACGTGATAGATAAAGTCCATTTACAATGTTTTCAAGGACTGATCCCAACACCAAAACCAACCAACTACCAATTTGTGTTTTTCATGAGAATTCTTATTGCATTTTTTACAGTGAAACCAAGAATTTCTTCTGGTAGCACGAGACATCTTTGAGTAGATGCTCCACTGGGCAATATGGCTGGAGAAAGTCTGGCTGCAGTGTCTGCTTTGTTGCATCCATCCTGTATGACCCCAGCTGCTGTGACACTGGTCCTGAAGAAATACCTCAACAAATAGCACAGGTTCAAACCCAGATGTCCCAGCCTTATTGCTTGTACTACCCATGCCTAAGTCTCTCTGGCAAGAATCCTAAGAAATATTTGAAACAAATCAGGTGCCTTAGTGCTTTTGAGATGTAGGCTTCTAGGACTTCATTTCCCATGTCTAAACTACAGATAATAGATGCTCTTCCTTACCCAGATGGCCTAAGGATATTCATTAATCACATTAAGATTGTGAGGTGCTCAGCTACTATAAATAGCAGAGTTACATGAGCTCCAAGATGGTGGTTACCTAGGAGATATATCTCTACTTTGCCTCATTGTTCCTTGGGGATGGCATTGCCATGCTTTTTACCAAGCAGCAACTCCAGGTTTTACTACTGCTCTGACCAGCACCACAACCACAGGTAGAACATGACTACAGAAGAGGAGAAAGCTGTGTCTTCTAATTGGCTGACTTTTCCCCTTCTGTCTTCCTCATCAGTTTAATAAGACTCAGCTCTCTGCATTATCAATTAATAGGCTTTAAAAGGCCCTTACAGAAATTTTACCATTTTCATTTTTAATTAGAGTAGTGGAAAACAAACAAACAAAAAAAATCTGCAAAGCTACTTCTATTCTGCTCTTTATCATGATAAATAACTCTGCTCATGTAAATCCAAAACAACTGAGTGCTTTGCATGTGGAGAACCTTCCTGATGG
The DNA here is from genome assembly GCA_025447755.1 of Corythornis vintsioides. Taxonomy (NCBI): domain Eukaryota; kingdom Metazoa; phylum Chordata; class Aves; order Coraciiformes; family Alcedinidae; genus Corythornis; species Corythornis vintsioides. The sequence goes on along the minus strand of JAOEGS010001914.1, from coordinate 4,647 downwards.
AGAAAGAGTGCAGTATAGAAGAGCAGAGAATGCAACTGTCTGTCTAATTGGGATGTACCACAGGATTGAGAATTGCTCAGCTCTATGGTATAGACCCTAAGCTGCTAACAGATATCCTTCTTTAGCTACAAGACTGTGCTTTTGGAGTAAAGAAGATCATAACTCCATCTGTACTGTTGCTGTGATGTACTGAGTGGGAGTTGTGTTCAGGACAGTGAGAACAGTGAAGTTCGAAAGTGGCCATGGATTTGCTATAAAGACACCTCTCGAGCTGTTTGGTGGGGATTTTTTTTTTTTAAGCTTATACTGAATGAAGATTTTAAAGTTTTTAATGTGCTCAGGATCTGAAAAATTGTTTTCCATCTTCATCACTTTTTTTTTTTTTACTTTTAGATGCTAAGCAGAGCAAATAATGCTGTGAAATGTGACTTTTTGGTGATAGTTCTGAACAGAAAAAAAAAAATATCTGGTATGAAAGAGTAATGATAGGACATTTACATGTTGGTATCCTAAACTCTATTGGTACTTTTGCTCATACTAACCCTAAACTTTTCCTTATGAATGTTGACTAGCACTACTTCTAAAAGCAAGCATATATCCTAAAGAAATTAATTGAGAGAATCTGAAACACCTTAGCTGATTTTTCTAGATGCAGATGTTGAAAGCTCTTCTGAATTTTTAGATGGATGTGGTTCCAGTGGATTTACAGCTCCTTATGGAAGAATGTAAGGAAGCACATGTGGGTCAGTGCTCTGTCCCAGGGCACAGTGACTGGTACTGTTGTTTAGGGAAATCCTACAAACCCAGCTGCATTTTGCAATCCAGTCTCACCCAGAATCATTGAATCAGTGCTTTTAGCAACCCTTTATGGACCATGATGAAACAGCCAGCTAGAAAGTCTCTCAAAAACTGAAGTCCTCTAGGAGAAACACTGGCAAGGTCCTTCAGTCTGTTAGCACTGTTGGGTGCTGCTTTACTAAAGGAACCCCAGTCACACTGGGAAGCTCTAGCAAAGCAAGGCTGTGATATCACTGTCATGTGAATGAGCTGCCCCAGTACTGCAGAGTTTTCTCTTTACTGTACACAGAGACACATCAATACTGAATATAGTGTGTTAGCAAAACAGAATGGAAATCTTTTAGGTGAAGAATGGCTTCACTGATTGCTTTGCTTTACCAGAATAGGGGGTGTTTTCAGGCACTCTGATAAATGTGTGCTATTTTTCTGCCATTCAGTGTGAAGTGCTGGAGGTTTCATATAAACTTTTATTGCTCACCACAGGCATGGAAGAATTGATTACATTGTTTGGGGATTTCCTAACTTATGAGACTGCCTCTTTAGCCAGCCTTAATACAGTGCAAGGAGGGAACAAAATGCTACACTGCAGCTCAGCAGCCTGCTCTCTACCTTTGCATTTTCAGGATCAGCCTGCCTGATTTGGAATAGGGAAACCAACAGTCCCCTTCATCCACATATCTCCTGAACATCTCTGAGGGCAGCTGGATTGTTAGTGATGAGGATGGTGGTGTCCTGCTACAACTCTATGGAATAAGGGACAGAATTCAAGGATTATTTCATGTGACTAACCTGATCTAGTGGGAGGTGTCCCTGCTCCTGGCAGGGGAGTTGGAACTAGATGAGATTTGAGGTCCCTTCCAGCCTTGGTGATTCTTTAATACTATTTATGCTTTTGCCTAGCTGTGACCAGTGCTGAAAAAGGAAGCAAAAGCCTGAGCTTGGAATTAGGGTGTTGTTGTTGTCTTGCAAGCATTTGAAAGATGAATCTATGCTGAAATCTTCATCATGTGAAGGGAATTGAAAGCAGATTATAATTTTTGAGGTAAGAAGCTTAACGTGCTTGGATGGGGACACCTCTGAGTGGGGTAAATTCATGCTGAGCCACAACAGTTAACTCTCAGTGATTTTATAAAATGCCTTAGGGTTTCTGAACCAGCTACCAGAGATGTCACCTCTCTCCAAATCTCACTTAATGAACTAGTCTTGTTTCATCCTTTCCTGAGAACACCTTTTGCATTTCTGGCTTACTAGACCAGTATTGGACATTTTACTTGTCTGTATATTAAATTTTGCTTTATCTGTGGGGGAAAATATTAATAATAATAATAAAAAAGCTTATATCATGATCTAAATTTCTTGCAATTTCTATCAGGGCTGGTTACAGCCCTCACAAAGCCACTGACCTTTATTTCAAACAGATTACCATTTGAATTTACTCAAATTGTACTGTAGCTTCATGCAGGATTGCCACCAGTTTTTGCTATCTATGTGGCACTCTAACTATTCTATTCTTGATTACTGGGCATATGTCAAGAATATCTCCCTTAAAACAAATGTTGCTTTCATCAGTAAAAAACTAGCAAAAGGAGTCTGGTGCCCTAGGCATTATGAGCAGTACAGACTTTCAATAAATAAATAATGCAACTCAATTAAACCAAGTGTCTCCCCTGATGTACCATAGTTTCTAATATCTTTAATAATCATTCTTGGGACTTGTTTATGGGAAATGATAACAAAAACTTCGAGGAAAGTTCTGTAAGCAAGTGGCTGGTTTTGTGCCACCTTACTTTTCTGCCAGGAGGGAGTGATGTAAAGCTTCAAGAGAAAAGGCAAGGCTCTGCTGAGGAAGAAACAGTGGGCAAAGAACAAGATAAGGAGTGAGGGAATGATGTAAATCCTGCTCTACTCTGGCTGCTGCTGGTCTTAGCTGTTTGTATGGGTGGAGATGCACTGAAGTTGTTTGTATGAGTCTTGGCTAGCTCAGTACACTGAGGTTCCATGCAGGGAAGTTCCAGATGCAGACATAGACCAGTAGACAGCAACACACTGAGCCAATGCACTCTGCTCTTCAAGCCCCCAAGTCTAATGTTCCCTACTGGTAGTTGCCTGTGGAGGTTTAGAGACAGCACAGAAATGGGCACAGAGTTTATGCTCTGTCTACTGGCCTAGGAACAGGATTTCCCTCATCCATTCCTGGCATCTTTATCACCTCCAAACCAAATCCTATACCCCTAACAATCCAAAAAAGCAGAGGGAGACTGTGACTCACCAGACCTGCACTGAAAACCCCTGGGGGAGGTTCACCATTCTGATTTTCAGCCTGAATAGATACGTGGGAGTGTTAACAATGTGTTGGAAAGTGAGAACGTTTAGGGACAGAATCTTCCTAAGAGTGAATGCTTCAACTGCCTCCCAAAGTGGCTTGAGGGCAGAATCCAGCCCTTAAATATTGTCAGACATCTGGGCAGACAAAAACAGTTTATCTCAAACTGCCTCCATTTCTTTCTGCACAGGAAGTCTTCAGTCTAAGATGTCAATTTTTTCAAAGCTGAGTGAGCAGATCCTTACCCTCCCTGCAAGAAGAGATTGAAACCAGCCATCAACTCAAACTGAGATTCATGATACAAACTAGACCTGGGCTAAAGCCTCAAAACTCAGATCTGGATCTAGATTTCAAATGCTGAGACTGGGGATGGGGTAACAACCCACCTCATCTAAACCCATATAACCCCATATCATTCCTAATTTCTTTTTTTTTTCTTTTTCCTTTTTTTTTTTTTTTTAATGGCTAATCACCACCTAGATTTCAGTTTGCAGAAATTCTTCTGGGCATTTTTCATGAGAGAATACTGTCTGATGTCTATTTATTCATCACACACTGTCTCACATAGGTGTGTAATCCTCTTTACAGAAAGTCTTACCAAAACTTTAAAGGAGATAGTTTATCTGTACTGTGTGCACTATGCTACAGTCATAAAGGAGAGAAAGCAAGCAGTGCTTTAGAGAAACCAGTGCTGTTTTTTTTTCACATACAAAGGGTTGCCAAGTACTTTTCATTTACATAGATGACTTAATGATGATTGTATGATATTTAAAATTACTGCCACCCACCAGAGATGCATTAAAACTTTTATCAATATGTCTCTTTTACTATCTGTTGCACTGTAAAAATGTAGAGATCATTGGGAAAAAGATTGCTTGTTGCCACTCACCAAAAACCTACTCTGTGACCTTTCTAGATTAAAAAAAAAAAAAAGCAACAAACCCCCTTCTACTAGTACCAACATGATTTAAATTTACATGAACAAATAAGCTGTTTCACACAATGGAAACAAGTAATAAACTAGGACAAGAACTGTGACCAGCCTGGGACCTCTTAAAGACCCCTCTGGACGTGGCAGGAGCCTGATTTTTCTATCTCAGGGACAATCCCCCACACTGGTCTAATTACCTTTTTAAATTCATATCTAGAACTACAGGCTGCCTCCTGGGATTAAGCACAGTGTGTTTTGCAAATTGAAAATAAGATAGCTGTTAGGAATATAGACTTGCCTTTATGATTACAGCAACAAACAATGGCAAAACATTAATTTTCATTTATTATAAGGGTGAAACAAAGCCCAGGATTTTCTTTGTGTTGTAGGCAAAAGATAGATTTGCAAAGGTGAGATTCTAAAAGGTGTAGACTCTAATGAGGGAGATTCTCTTGCAGAGCAGGTAACTGACAGGATGATATTAACTCAAAGTTATGAGGATTCAGTATTTCATTAAATTTATTTACCATAAAATGGATTGAGGGTTTTTTTTTAAACAGTAAAACCATTCATAAGGAGACAAAGATTTTATATA
>JAOEGS010001913.1:14497-39453 GCA_025447755.1 Corythornis vintsioides | reverse complement strand
TGGGCTAGTTGAGGGTGTCCCTGCTCCCTGCAGGGGGGCTGTACTAGATGCCCTTTGGAGCTCCCTTCCAGCCCTAAACATTCTATGATTATTTTTTATTGTTTTCTAGGCCAGGATATCTTGGCATCCTTTGTCTCCTTAGATCACTCGAAAATCTGTGCTTTCTTGAAAGCAGTTCTGAAGGTGTAGAATACCTACTACATGCTTGTTCTGATAGTAATTTAAATTGAGCTGTCCCCAAAATAATGTTAATTATTAGATTGTTTCAATGATAATGCTACTTAAATGTTGTATTCTTTGTTTAACAATCTTTTATATACTACATGAAAACGTACAATGAGACATCCTGGGTCAAACCAAAGCTCTATCATCAACTTCAGAGCCCTGAGGAAGAGCAGGCCAAGTATATGACACTCCCACCAGCAGCTTCCAATTGTTTGTGAATAAGGAAATTCTTGAAGCAAAGATGTCTTGTGTGTGTGTTCATCAGCATAATTCTGTGTATTCATCATCATGCATTTCTTATCCATCAGCTTGTCCAGCTACCACTTAGACCCACATGAATGTTTGGAATCCACAGCTCACTTCACCTCTCTCGGCACTGCCCCTTGCTAACTTCATCTGATACCTGCAGCTCCTCTAATGAAAGAAGGGCAGCCAGTCAATCCCTGGTCAACCTTCTCATCCAACTCAGGGTTTCATATTTTACCCTGTTGATGGCTGAAGAGTCTTAACTTCGTTGCTTGTCACAAGGAAGCTATTCCATACTTTTGATCATCTTCATTGCTCTTTATGAACCTTTGTCTAGTTATAATTCTTTTGAGAGGTGAGGAAGGAGCTGCACACTCTGTAAGATATGGGTATACAGTGGCAGGTGCTTGAAGGATATTCTCTGCCTATGGACACCTCAAATTCAGATTGCTTTTCTGACCTCTAGTGAGTACAGCAGATCATGGAACTATCTATAACAACTGGCAAATCTCTGTTTGGATGGATGATGATCAGATCATAGAACCATAGAATTGTAGAATGGTTTGGGCTGGAAGATACCTTAAAGATCATCTAGCTGTGTACTATTCAGGCTGGACAGACCAACAAGGTGAGGCAGTGGTTGCTCTTTATGTGCAAGAGCAACTGAAATATATTAGTTTCTAACCAGGGAGGGAGGTGGAACAAGTTGAGTTTGTGGGTAAGAATTAAGGGACATGGAAAGGGGAGTGAAACCATTCTGGGCATCTACTACAGATCACCAAACCAGGGAGGTTCTGCTCCCCCTCTACTCTGCCCTGGGGAGACCTCACCTGGAATATTGCATCCAGTTCTGGGCCCCCCAGCTCCAGAGGGACAAGGATCTTCTCAAGAGAGTCCAACAGAGGACTATAAGGATGACTAAAGGGACAGGAACACGTCTTATGAGGAAAGGCTGAGATACCTGGGGCTCTTTAGTCTGGAGAAGACTGAGAGGGGATTTAATCCGTATTTATCAATATCTGAGGGCTGAGTGTCAGGAGGAGGGGCAGCTTCTGCTCACTTGTACCCTGTGATAGGACAAGGGGAAATGGATGGAAGCTGGAGCACAGGAGGTTCCACCTCAACATGAGGAGGAACTTCTTCACTGAGCCTGGAAGGGGCTCCCCAGAGAGGTTGTGGAGTTTCCTGCTCTGGAGATTTTCCAGCCCCACCTGACTGTGTTCCTGTGTGCCCTGTGCTGGGTTGGATTGCAGTCTATGGGCCTGCTCTGGCAGGGGAGTTGGACTCGAAGATCTCCAGGGTCCCTTCCGGCCCCTGACATCCTGTGATCCTGTGAACTCCAACCCCTCTGCCATGGGCAGGGACATCTCCCACTAGACCAGTTGCTGAAAGCCCCATCCAGCCTAGTCTTGAACACTTTGAGAGAGAAGGCAATCACAACTTCTCTGTGAAACTTGTTCCACTGTCTCACAGTAAAGAATTTCTTCCTAGTTTCTGATCTAAATCTAACCTGTTTCAGTTCAGAGCATTGCTCTGTATATAACTTGTGAATTTGAGATGGTCTTTTTACTTTACTTTCAACTACACTGAATTTCATCTGCCATTATTATTGCATATTGAGGCTCCTTCTGCAATTCTTTCTCTGCTGTCCTCAGATACTGTTGCAGACTTCACTCATCATGTGGTCTATCCTTTTTCCAGGTTGCTTACAAATATGATGGACAAAGTAGATCCAGCTCAGACCTCTGCATAACTTCACAGTGAAAGCTGACAATTTAATACTATCTTTATTTTTCACCTTTCATCCTCTTACTCTTTTGTGCCAGGGGCTTCTTTTACTTAGGGCTGCTTAATTTCCATTAATAACCTTATGTGAGGTTTTTTTCATTGGAAACCACACATTGGAAATCCAAACAAACTGCCTCAGCCTGTGTGCCCTAGGCACATGCTGCTGATTTCTTCAGAGGACTCTAAACAGTTGTGAGGCAGGATGACCCTTTATAAAAAACATGTTGGGGGATTTACTAGAAAAGAGTTGTGACTTTCTGCCTGTTTTTTTCTATAACCTCCACTACTGACACTGATTTCAGACAGCTAATATGGCATGTCCCCCCATAAAAAGGATCCTGGCATTACAAACACCCAGTTCCTTCCACGGAAAACACAGATGCAAGGAATTCACTTGGCTTTTATACTGACCACTTCTAGACATATGCCACAAATTAAATGAAGTCATACCTACACACAAGCCAAAGCTACCAAATACACAGCTCAGAGATCTAGAGTTCTGGTGCAAGTTGATGTGAGGATTCTATAGCTGAGTTCTGGGGAATTTCTATACAGGGGTTTCAGATATTTCAAATTAAAGTTTAAGACTCTACCACTTCTGAGAGTAGGTAAACCCCAATCTGGATGAAAATGTGTCCACTCCTCGGCTGCCCTAGTCCAGAAAGCAATGCAAAGACAGGAATAATTCACAATGGAAAGAAGCTGACTCCTCATCTCTTGTCTTTCTATAAAAGACATTAGGTTACCACGTAATCTCAAGTAATCAGGTTTAGTGCAAACACTATGGATGAAAAACTATGGGCTGCAATATATAAAGATCTGTCTGGAGCTGAAATATTTTGAGCCCCAGGGAAATACCTACAAAAATGTGCAAGAAACTGACAGTTTTTAGAAATGTGGGATTAATTTTTTTATGTTTGCTGAAATAATTCCAGATTTAGACAGTAACAGTGCTAGCAGTCCCATCCAGACATATCCAATTTCAGGACAAGGCAAATCAGTCTGAGGACTTCTCAGCCCTTTTTACCTTTAAGCAGTAGAAAACTACTTGCATCCTGCTACAACTATTATCTAATGTTTTAAAGTATTTCCCAGACATAAGCTAGTTCATATTTACAGGAAATTTTCATACTAATAAACAAGCTGCATATGAGCATATATGAAATCAGTTAGTAATGTACATAAATGTCTCTTATTACATGACAAACCTTTCTGTTTTTTCCACCCACTGATAATTGTTTTTCCAGTCTAACTTCCCACACATCTGAGTATCATATCATATCATATCCCACCTGGTGACCTGGTAAAGAATTGCAATGTATTATTCTTATAAAGCTTCCCAATGGTGACTGCAGCAACAGCATGTGTCTCTAGACAAACTTCATGGGTGTGTTGTGAAAATGCAGCTTATTTGGTTCACTCTAGATATGCTTCACACAGATAGAATTTGCCTTTGTGGCTGTGGGTATGTTACTCACTTCTCATTAATCTGAATATAAGGATCCTCACATCTTACTGGGTCTAAACATTTGTATTCTCCTGGGATATTGAAACATGTTTGTTGCGGAGTGCAGGTGAAGTTTCTGTTTTCACATTCATTGATATCTAGAATACAAGAAACAAGAGAAAGGCAGGGAAATACAGGAACCACTCTGACAAACTGGTTTCCATCTTAAGGTATTGCTCCAAAATTCATATCACTCTTGTACTATGAGAAGAGGCCTTTTGATAACTAGCCCCTCTCTTAAGATAATTTTTTATTCCATTCATTTCTCCTTACTGGAGTGATTGCATATGCTAAGCACTGCAAAAATAGAAAATAAATTGGCTGTTTAAGCTCTCTGGCTGTAAAGAATGGGAAACTAAAGAGAGACATGCAGCAGACTGGAGAGCATCTGAGGGCTTTCCTGTGCAGCTGGTTCTTGGTCAGTAAAGTCTTACACCAACACACCAGTTCACCTCAGTGTGACTATTCATGTGATGACACTCTTACCAGAATTACCCCCTACAAGTATTTTACTATATAATGCCAAGACTGAGCATCTCAATTCTTGAAAATCTCTTTCCAGAAACAGGAGGTATTTTTCACTCCCCTCAGGTTTTAATCAGCATGGGAATGTTCTTACCTTGGCAGCTTCTGTTATCATCAAGCAGGTTATATCCTGAGGGACAGACACAGTAGTAAGAACCAGGTCCATTCACACATTCATGCTGGCAGAGGAACTCTGAGAAGCTGCATTCATCCATGTCTGCAATGGCAAAACAGAGTTTAGTTTCTTTGGCTTTGCAGTAAACAGAGCAGTCCCAGAGGGAGGTGGCCATTCAGGCTGTGTGCCCATCCCCTCAGCTGGAGCCTAGCACCCTCCAGCTTTCTAGAGCTCTGCAGCAACCTGCCAAAACGTATACAAGTACTTGGTTAAACATTTTTCTCCTAGGTAAACAAAAGCTGCTGCTGAACACAATGTGTGGGGTTTATTTATTTATTTTTCTTTTCAACCTGTCACCAGCTGGCCATGTTTTCAGTTCTGTTTTACATCAGAGATAGGACTAGTCCAACAACAAAGCTGCAACAAAAATTTGAAAAGAAAGATTAGGCAGTGGCTTTTTTTTTTTTTTTTTGGAGAGCAAATTTCCCTTTCCCAGAGACACATGGGTCCCAGCAGAACTCCTGCAGCCTGCCTTGGCTGTTTCATGCATCTTCGCCTCTAGCCAGTGACTTCCATTGCATTCCAGCAAGACTACAGAGCTCATCCCAGCTTGGGTCAGACCTACTGGAAGGCCCAACCATTTCTCAGAGGCCCAGGAAGCTAAGCAGGCTGTCAAAGTTGTGACTGAAAGCAGAAATGCTGTTCTTTTCCTCTTGCAATCATGAATTGACCAGCTATTGTATTCTGCAGAGCTGTGCTCAAGCAAGAGCTTCAGAGCTGCACGTGGAGACATGTCTGACTGAGGGGAAAACACATGCAAAGGCACCAGACTGAGGGAGGTTGCAGTTAATCATTTCCTTATTTCCCTGTTCAGGGAAAGAAAGAAACAAAGGCCAGAGCCCCAGCCAGGAACTCCCAAATTCTTAATCCCAGCTCTGATGAGTTGACTCTCCCAGTCAAATCACTTTTACTCTTCAGACTGAATTTCCTTTTCTTCTAAATTGGGCTCAGTCTATTTATCCGCTTTTGGTGTTTGTGCAGATGGATTGGAAAGCCAAATATGTTGAAGTGGCTTTATGGCTTCACATAAAACCAAATATGTTGAAGTGGCTTTATGGCTTCACATAAACCACATCAGCAAACAGGAGTTGAAAGGAACTCTACACCTAAATAGTCCTGGTTTTGTGTTACTTGCCCCAGCCAGTTCACTGAAAAAAATGTTTTCCTGACAAAACATGGACCAAGGGCTGACTCCATGAAGGGACTGAGTTATCAACCACATCCTCAAGGTGTCCCAGCTCAGACCTTCTGCACACTGGATTCATATAACCTGTGCTCAGCTGCTGTCAAGTGATGGAGGGACTTGAAGGCCCAAGGATCCTACATCTCTGCCGCTGAGCACACACAGCACAGACACATCTTTGCTGTTTCTAAACATTTTTTGCATTCTGCTGGCTGAGAAGAAGACAGTAGGCATTTCAGAGAATATCTGATGCACATGAAAGACCTTTGTGATTAGAAAATTGTGTGTTGGGAAAGCCAGACTGAAATCTATGCCTCTCTCCTTGAATTGGGTCAGGGATGGCTCCTATCTTCAAGATAAGCTGGATGCTAGGCCATGGACTAATCCAGCAGCTGCTGAAGTACATCTAGGTCCTAGGTGTCTCATAGGAGATTCCTCATAACCAGGCTTTCCCTCTGAAAGCTTCAGAGATACCTAGTGATTGCTTGTGAAGGGCAAGAAGCTTATCCAGATAAATTTGACCTGCTTTGACAAGCATTTTCTTGCACAGAATTGTCAAGAAAAGGTTTTCTCCTCTAAGTCTTGACTGTGGAAAGTCCCTTTTGCTGGCTTAACTCTCAGATATGGATAAGGCTCAAACACCATGTCTTCTCTCACCATTTTGTACTGACAACATGCATGTGGCATTGCATTGAACTTAAATGGTTCAGGCCCCCACCTAGCTCAGGAGCACATAAAAAGGTGCAGGAGTCTAACTTGAAGAAGAAATGCCATTAGAAAGCAGAAAACTTAAGTTAGATGTTGCAGGTCTAATTTTTAAATGCCTAAAACCCTTTAGAGATTTCAGTCTTTGTTCTTTCCCTTATAATAAGGAGGTTTGCAGGGAAAAACAGCTTTGGAAACACTAATCTATACACATGCTACATATCACATGTCTTCTGTCTCAGAAACAGAATGTTACATCTGTTTACTGTAAATTAAAAAATAAGTATTTTCCAGTTCATTTTTCCTTCCAAGAAATACTGGCTGCATTCTCTAATTTTATCAGGCTGTGGGAACATTAAGCACAGAAATAAGTTTTGCCTTCAATTAAACTAAAGCTATAGAATAAAAAGTTAAAAAAAAAAAACAACAAACAAAAGAGGAAAAAGGACAGTGACATAAGCACAGTTTTTTTTCTGGTATATGCTGGACAGATTAGCAATAGCTGTGCTGAAAGCATACATTGTGTCTGAAGTGTAGCCAGAGCCATACAGGGGAAACCAGGGAAGGTTTCAGGCAGAACTGTGCAGTCACAAGAGCGAGAGAAATAAATGCATTCCACAGACAAATGGAAAAGGGCTTTGTGTAAGGTATTTCTTTAACCATGGAAGAATGTTCTAGGAGTATCCCTACTTTACTTGCTCTAGTAAAGCTTCCTGATCAGCATTACAAAGCACTTTCTTATGTTTTGCTGCTATCTTGGAGCTATTTACTATTTAGTTTGTTTCTTCAAAAGCCCTTTGCAGCCCTCCTCCATTGTGCTTTGCTGGGTATTAGCTGTGTGTTTTATCTGGAAAGACAATCATGGGAGTTTCAGCTATCCTGCTGCTAACTGAGGCAAAATTTAAAAATCCTGTACAAAACAATACATTTGAAAAAGAGCAAATAGAATGCAAGGAACCAAAACAAGAAATATCTGAAGCTAGTTACCACTGCAGTTCACCCCATCAGCTTCCAGCTCGTAGCCGGGCTCGCAGCGGCACAGGAAAGAGCCGTAGGTGTTGACGCAGGTCTGAGTGCAGGGGTTCTCACTCGTGCACTCATTCACATCTAGGGGAAAGCAGGGCATCAGCATCACCTCAAACTCTGCTTCTGTGAAGCATTTCAGAGAGCTTGGCTGTACAGTCAGAATGATTTGTTCTGAAAAAAGCATAGCTAAGGCAGTATTGTTTATTGGGCCTGGAAAGAGTGTGTTGGAAACACAACGCGCTAGAAATGAAGCATTTGGGGAATGTTTTCAATCAAAAAATAACATGGAAAATGGAGATGAAATATTTATTACAAATGCTTCTGTCTTTATCCTGAAATTTTCAAACCATTGAATTGATTTTGTAATAGACCTGAGACAAAATGCAGGAGGATATTCCTGAGAAACCTAATGAGGAGTGGCCCTCACTGAAACCTAGGCCTAAGACCAAATCTAGATATTTTTTTTCCACTTGGAGGACATTAGCAGATACTAGATATCATTAGCACAGACCATTTCATTAAATATATGGGAAAAAGCTTAGGGAGAGGCTTTATGAAGAGATTGTGTTGACTTTGAAGTAGCACATCACAGCAAAAGGGGATTGAGCACTCAGGGCCTAGTCTGGAACTTGAGTGACTAATTTACTGATGTGACAGTTTTCCTGTCTTGGGTGGGTCACACAGCCTCAGACTGTAGAAATAAATACAGTGCCTAAACTCTTGCTAATTTCAGTGAATTGAATAACTATTTGTTAGGGAGCTTGGGCCTCTCTGTATATTTCTCCTGATGCACTGATCTGTTGCCCCTGTGCCCCTCCAAAGCACTTGTGAAACTACAGAATTATCTCAGGCTTACCAACCTATGAACACTTTAAAGAGAAGTATTGAGATGGGAACTTCTAATACCTAAGCAAGTTTTTAAGGGTGTTGCTGGTTTAGGACCAAAGATTTCAGTCATGGTTTTTTTCAGTCACGCACTCTTTGCCCATTTCAGCATAACAACCACAGACAATACCTTGGCATGATCTGCCATCATCATTTAGGGTGAAGCCTGGGTTGCAGGTACAGGAGTAGGAGCCAGGCACGTTGGCACACAGCTGCTGGCAGTAGCCATAGCGACATTCATCTATATCTGTGGAGAGAGGGAAAGGAGAGTGATTTCCATTTGTATTTTCAGGCAAAAAGCAGCAATGAATAACCCAGAAATAACCCAGAATATTGGTTATGAATGTAACAGCCCAACTGTCTGTTCAGAGCCATAGTTATAAATACATCTGCACTCAGAACATGTTTTTATCCATAGCTGACATCTACCACTATGTCCTGTGAACTGATTGAACTGTAATAATCTTCAGCTCCATGTGATGTAATCAGGAAGCCCAGATTCAGCCTCTTTAGCAGCTACCTGAAAGCATACCTGATAGCTGGCACAGCCCATCAGCACAAGCACAGTCAATGTTGCAGCAAAGTTTTGTTGAAATCAAGATACACACCTTTTTTAGCTCCATATATACTAAAGCTATTCACTAGAAAAACAGTATTTGTTACTAAATGCTTCTTTTTTAGAGAGGATATTCTTTAAAGACCTTTTAAAAAATATTTATATTCACGTATTATATGAATTTTTAACTGACAAGTTATAGATTATAAAATGTAAACAGTAAATTTAATGCCAAAAATTGAAGTTCGGGCTGAATTAGCATTAGCAACTGACTGCTATAAGCATAAGAAAATGCTGCATGATACATATGATGGCTAGAAGAATTTTGGCCCTGGACTAATGAACTGATCCCCTAATTGGAATGAAACAGCTGGAGTAGTTGTCCTTTCCAAGGCATTTCCTTTGGCTTTTAATTTATGGAGGTTTTTTAATGGCTACTCTCAAAGCTTTGAAGTTTGTGCAGTAGAAATGTGAGTGTATTATCTCCAGTCAGTTTGCCAGAAGAAGCAAAGCAGAAAGGCACAGATTTTGGTGAAATGACCCTCACCAAAGGTTCCAATACATGTGAAAGTCAAAATGACAGTATTATCCCTATGTTTCACACATATACTTGTATATCTGCATGAACTCCAGCAAGTCATTGTTTGTTTGATAAACTGTCTGCTTCCTGTTTGAGTGCTAACTAAATGTTAAGAATGTGTTGAGAAACTGAGTTCTTGAACAACTTGAACATTTACATGATGTAGTAATACCATAAAACCAACAATGCTGTGAATCTGTTGCATAAGTAGCTATATCCTGCAATTCAACTTTATATTGTTGGCCTCATTGGAGCAGTTTTACCATAGAAACCATTCTGAAAATGTCAAAAGTCTTGGAAATAATCTCTCTTGTGTGTAAAATAACAAGGATGCTGACATTCAGTTTTACCCGTACTAGCTTTTAGTTAGAATGTAGTCATTCTAAAGAGGAAGATAACCTAAAGGCCAGGGTCAGCCATGGTATGTAGACCAGCAGTAAGCTTGGATCAAATCCTCCAAAGAGTGACATGGGTTTTCATTAAATTAATATCTAATTTCACTGACACAATGCATTACTTGAAATATATGCTTTGGCTTTTGCACAACTGTTATCTCAAGAGTGCTACATGTTGAAGATAAGGACTTTTTGCAGGACTTCTTGTGGGTGGATTGTGTGGATACTGCTGTACTGGATCCTCCTGTATAAACTCCACTGGGATAATTACACCAGATAGAAGTGTAGCTTTTAGTAACTGTGGTTTTCTAACAGTGCACCAAAACAGTCTGTCTCTAAAACCCAACCCAGTCCTCTGATTACAGCTAATGGTCTTTTGCTGCTTTATGCCAGCAAAAATCACTTCTCCAAGGCCAGTGGAAAGTACAGAAAACTTTTTGACACTTAGGGAAAAATATAGCACCATGGTTTGCTTTTTGGTCTTTGCATTGCCTTGTAATAATCCATCCCATGATTACTAAAAGTGGGCAATACTGAGATGTTACTGCCTATTTTAAATAGCATAAGCAGATCTCCAATCAGTTCAGCAGTGCAGCTATTTCAGCTCTCTGGTATATCCATCAAGCAGTAAAGTACTTTAGATTTATGTCTGAATCCTGAATGCTGCACACAATCTTTTCATCTGACAGTGACTGGGGGAAGGAAAAGGGTTACAAAGCAGCTCATGTAGAGCAGAATTCCCTTTCCCTGATCTCCTTCATCCCCACCTCATCATGTGTGCCTGTGCAAACCCCAGCATTTTTGTTTCCCAAGAGGAATTATCAGAGATGAAGCAGCAGAGGGCTTGGAGACTTCATGTCCTAGGGGAACTACAAGACAGGGACTCTCCAAAGCAGCTATGGCTGCACAGATCCCAGTTTGGATGAGGCTCAGCTCTGTCCCTGCCAGGTGAGTTACACAGCAGCTGTTTGCAGTAGTGAGGAAAGCAGCCATGAGTCAGTCCTTCACTGGAATTGGTGCTTGGGAGGAGAAAGTTGGAAAATAACTGGAGAGGATCCAGGGATGAATGGGCAGGGAAAGCCCATTCTCCTTCCAGTGGAGGTGTTGTGACAGGGTTGTCCAGCTCTGCAGAGCTGGCAGGCAAACAGCTGAGGGGACAAAAAAAAAAAAAGATTAAAAAACCCCCAAACTATTGAATACTATCTCTTAGGTCCTATTTGTGTACCTAAAATTAACATCTACTTCATCATCCCATGGGCATGTCAAGTGAGGTGAATGAGCTGGAGGAGAGGGAAGCTGAAAGGTTTTCCTGTGCTGCTTGTTGAAGGATGTTTTTTTCAACAGGGATGAGCTGAAAGGATGAACAGAACATTGCTGCAAGGAAAAGAATGAAATAAAAATAAAACTCCTTGGAAGCTACTGAAATGGCACCCTGTTCAGAGTTAATATTTTCTTCATCCCCAAGCAAAAGGGTTGGTTGAATCTAGGAGTTTACAAAATCACAGAATGTTGGGGGTTGGAAGGGACTTCCAAAGATCATCGAGTCCAACCCCCCTGTCAGAGCAGGACTAAACTAGAGCAGATCACACATCCAGACAGGTCTGAAAGTCTCCAGAGAAGGAGACAATTGGCCTGTTTCTTGATATCAAATGCTGATCCCTTTGGGGTTTGTCCTGGAAAGGACAGGTCTGTTTGGGAATAAATCATTTTGAATACATACTTGTGATTGATCTTAGAAGAAAGAGAATCCTTCCAGCTTTGAATGAAGTCCTGTGTGTTACATGGTTGCTAGTCATATGGCATTTACATCTAGGTTTTTGTTCTGCAGCAGAGCCTCTCTGCCAAGCATACTACTGGCACTTACAAAGATGAAAGTTTCCACGTAGCTGAAGGTTTACCCGTGTACTTGGCAAACACGCTCAGTGACATGATTTCATCTATTCACAGGTGCAAATACCAGATCCCAAGAGGTTTTTACCTAAACACTGGCCTTCTAACAGCCAGTAGCCTTCAGTGCAGGAACAGGTATAACCCCCCTCAGTGTTTATGCAGATCTGGGTGGGGTTACACTGGTGAGAATCTGAAGCGCATTCGTCCACATCTGCAACATAGAAATAAAGCAAGAAAAGATTAGAAATGGCAACAACAAAAAAGGTTGTTCACACTGTACAGGGACTTGCTTTCACAATCTGTGCACTGGCTCCATGTGGGGAACCCAAGTGTGATGCAGTAGAGAGAATGAGCATAACCTGAAGTAAAATTCATAGTAGTAAGTGTCCAAGGGCAGTGAGAACTGAAGGTGCGCATCACATCTCTCCCTTCTGCAGATGACCCAGTATTTTGCAGAGCTCCTCAAGAAAGGGAGAGCATTGTCTTGAGCATTTTATTACTTTATCATTTGCTTTGTCACTGAACTGGGATTTCAAAGCTGCAGGACAGTGTTCAGCCCCGGGGGAAGGCTGCTGCAAGGGCTCTATAACCCCCTGCAGAGTAAGGGGAGTTTGAGAGATGTGCAAGTGCAACTCAGATATAGGAAAAAAAATTGCTTCCTACCCCACCAACACAGATTCTCACAGTAATTTTTCTGACAGAAGGTTCAACCAAAATCTACCTTTACCTGATGAAAAAAAAAAAAGTGTACTTTCTGGGAATCAATTTCCTGACAATAAAACTCTGTTCTTTATTTTTATTTTTTACTATCCTTATTGTTTTTCATGCATTTGGGGTTTTATTACAATGCCTTAGGATGTTTTTGTTGTGGGCTATTTTTTTATTTTTGCAAAAGAGGTGAATAACATTCCTACATTTATATAAGACAGGACCCTGGAGCCTGACTGATTAAAAATGCCTTTCAGAGTCAGAAGTTCAGTTTGAATCTCTCCTTGCTCAATCTCTTCCCTGATGTTTCTGGCATCACGTTTGCCTCTAGATGTCAGAAATGGAAATATCAAAAGATAAATTGCATTTTTTTTTCCAGCCAACTCAGATTTCTATGTTTTATTTATTGATACCATCTTTCTTTTTTATTCCAACACTGTGCACTGCCTTTGCTGAAGTGCTCTGTTGCCCAAGCAATGCTACTCCCTTGATCACCCCAATTCTTACTAACCCAGACTTTGTTGGGTCATGAGTGCAGGTGTCTCACAAACACCCCAGGCAGGAGCAGGCAGAAGAGAACAGGAATCTCAGCTCAGTAGCAGCCCTGAGGCACCTGTCACAGCCAAGCAGTTGTAATCCCAGCAGTCATGGGATAACTGATCCAATCTGCCCCAGCAGCATCTGCCATGTACAGATATATATATAAATACACACATATTATATATATATGGTGAGAGTCTAGAGTTCTTATCTTGCCAACATCTGTATCAGAGCAATTTATGGTGAGTCGAAGCTGATGATATAACAAGAGTAGCACAATTCGAGGTAATTAATTCTGTCAGAAAGTGGTTTTCATGTATTTATTGGCCAGATGAAGGTTGGCAAAATGGTGGGGGAAGTGGGAAAGGGGCAAGATAACAAGTCTAGACTATGTAGGAACCATATAGTTGTTCAGCTATTGTTTCTATGATGGGGCTGGAAATAATGGATCCTCCCTTATACAGTATATCATACATAACTGCTAGCATTGGAACACAGCTTTTATCTAACTAGAAATTTAATAAGAATTACATGAATGTTTTCTAAATGAAAAAGCTTTCTAGTTGTCACGTTTGCTTATTGTTTTAGGAGTGGGACCTTGGTATCTGGCCAGTTCTGCAGTTTCTAGCCTACTCCACCCTTAAAAAGGACATTTTCATTTTCCATGCTCCCTGCTTCCAGTAAGATTAATAGGTGAAGCACAGTGGAGGCAAAATGAGGGCCAGGGTCTTACCAGCACATATGGTAGCAGTGCTGTTTGAAGACTATAGATTCTCCACTCTTCTGTGGTGCATCTTTCTTGCAGGGATACAACATGCATTCTTCACCAGAGGCAACAGCTGCCTATGGGATCTGTTTTGTTCCCAAGTCATCTCTGTAGCAGTTGCATGAGCAGCAGGATAATCCCTTCAGAAAATACATTGATCCTTTTTTTTTTGCCATCCACCAAGCAGATTTCTTTGCTACCTCCCAATCTTCACCTTTTGTGGTGGTATTGGAGACATATTTCTGATTGTAATTCTTTTTTTTTTTTTTTTTTACAACTGAAGCTACCTGTGGAGTTTCTGCTGTTCCTAGAGAACCTGATTAACCTGAAGCTGTCTATGCAGAACACCTTGACTCCCCTCATTTTACACTGAACAATACCTCTCTGACTTCATTAATGAAGTTTTATGCAACCAACAGGTATAAACATCTCTACTGGTAACATCAAATCTTTTTGGTTGGGCTTGAGCACACACATCCAGTTCTATATTACATATCCCTGGCTTTCTCTAGGATTGCCCCTTACCAAGATGTGCCATTAAACTCTGACAGACCAGCCAATACCATCAAAACAATTATTTCTGGCAAGCAGAGTTCTCCATTCAAACAGGTAGTACAATCCCATGCTGGCTGCCAGGGGTTGTTTACATTACATGGGCTAAGTGAAAACGGATATTTGCACTTGGAGAAGAATGTCAGTGCCACAATCGGCTAAGCTTTGGGTATGTTCTTGAGGGATATCAGATCTGGGAGACAGATCTGTGCCTTGCCCAGCCCATTAAGACAATGCAACATACATTGAGAACTGGTGTGATTGCTAAAGCCAAAACTAGGCACTTGACAGGGAAAGGGAGACAAAAAAACCCCTAGAACAAGCCAAACCAAATCCAAACTATTTCCACTGAGGAGAAAACCAGACATAAAATTTCAAGATACTGCCTCTAATGGATTCACTAGACTTAAATGCCAGCACAGAAACTATATCAAACCACTCCCAGGGCATTTCTGGTCGAGTGGAAACAACCTGACAGCTAGTCAATAATGTGCAATCATTTCTTATTCTGGTTGCACAGCTTTTTTCTGTGCCATTCCAATAGAAGCATTAGGTGTGTTCATGCCCTGGGGATATTACTTCAGAGCTCATTCCCACCACCTCTGCCCCTGAGATGGGTCATACACAGTACTAGCGTACAATATGATGCTAAATGCACGGGATGTTAAATTGTCAATTGTTTCATAGGTTTAAAGCAAACAAATAAAACATTGTAGGGGTAGATGAGTTGCCTGAGCCCTAAAGTCAAGTCTAATCAGCTGGAGAGCAGAAAAGTTACTGAAGTGAAGCAAACTAGCAAAAAAAAAAAAAAAAAGAGAAGCCCCCCTGCCCTCCATTCAGGGTTTGAATAGATTGTGATGTTTGATGAGTTTGGCATCAGTACCGTGAAAGCATCAGATGGTGTCACCCATCACTGATACCCAAGGATGCTTTAAGTTCTACTGAACCTACTTTTAGTATCTTTTCTCACCAAGATCCATAGAAAACTTCACCTACACCCCAAGAGCAAGTCTAGGTTTTACTAATGCTAGTGTCACTGAATAGCTCCTCTGTGATTATGGCTACATTACTCAGTATGTGGCTACAAGAAGAGTTGACAAGAGGTAAATTAGGAAACAAACATAAATTAGATTTGTCCTCAGTGAAAATAGACAAAGGTAGTTACTATGTAGGACAAGGAACCAGCACAGGGGCAATGACCTCAGTGCAACTCATGTGCTGAGAATTTACCCTGTGAGAACTCACCCTCCTCTTCATCTTCCACTATTTTCCTTCCTATTTGAAAAATGATAATAAAATCTATGTTTAGTCCAGCTTCCCTCACTGGTCAGCATCTAAAACTATTCAGGGCAGAGCCTGTCCTTCTATAGACACAGCCAGGTCACAATTAGTCCATTTTTATTTGAAGCCTTTTGGTCCTAACACAAACCAAACCCTGCAAGATTTCACTTGGGGATAAATAGCAGTGCCCCTGGGTTTTCACCAGGAGATTCAAGACTACAGAATGAAAGGACTAGCCTACAACCACTGAACAAGGCAGAAGGAAAACCAGGGCACAGATGTTTCTCACCTGCAGTCCTTCATGTAGCTCAATGCAGCCTGGTCCTATTATGTCAACACTTAAGGATGTGACTTCTTCAGGAATCTTGTGCAGTCTCTACAGTGGCTAATGAGATCTAAAGTAAAATGTTCACCATCATTCTGAGAGCATTAAGTTCTACTAACAAGTATTAAAGGCTCTCTCAGCTAAAGTCTGTGCTACTCACAGTGTTACTGTCCTACCCTACTGATGCACTGAATCACAAAGCTTCCAGTACTTACTGAATCAAAGAGAGAAATATTGATAGTCAGTGGTAAATCAAGAGTTATTTGTCTGCTACACCTCTTCTCACTTCTACAGGCAGACTGGGACAGCTGCTGCTAAGTTATATATGAAACCAAGAGGATGTTAAAAATCATCATACCTAAATCATTGTGAATAAGCCTAAATTTCCCCAAGTGACTAGTGACTCTGGGTGACAGCTGCTGTTCAGCACTTAAAACCACACTAGAGAACCAAAGCAGACCCTCCTCTTGCCAAGGAGTGCTTGGCTAATGCTTGCTGTGGATGTTTCAGCTCTTGATTATGCTGCTGAGTGCTATCAAATTAGCAATGATCTATATTCTCTCATCCATCCTTTCAGTTGTTTTCTTCCCATTACTGC
Organism: Corythornis vintsioides; assembly: GCA_025447755.1. Taxonomy (NCBI): domain Eukaryota; kingdom Metazoa; phylum Chordata; class Aves; order Coraciiformes; family Alcedinidae; genus Corythornis; species Corythornis vintsioides. The sequence goes on along the minus strand of JAOEGS010001913.1, from coordinate 22,997 downwards.
TTCCACAGCTAGTTCCAAGTGCAGAAGTTCAGGCAGAAGTCCAGGCTGAAATTAAAATCTGACCTGACATGAGAATGATTCACTTTGTAACTTTCCAGCTGAACACAGAGAGCAATCACACAGCCCCTCTAGACCTCTGGCTCTGAAGAAGTGCTGTCTAGAACAGAACCTCATGGCTCAACACCATGATTTTTAAAGATCTTTGGTTTACTGAGTATATCACAGCATGTGAGGGGCTGGAAGGGAGCTAGAAGATCATCTAGTGCAACCCCCCTGCCAGAGCAGGGGCACCTAGACCAGGTCACCCAGGAACAGACATGAGAGAACAAGGAGGTGGAATCTCCATATACATGTGTCAGGAGGACCTTGCTGGAAGAGCCTGAGCCCAAATACTCCAAAATGAACCACGTCCCTCTCTCTTATCTCAGTGTGCCTGCCTTAAAATGTATGGCTGTGGTGGTTTGTTCTAGCAACCCTGGTGTGGGATGTTCTGTTTACTTGACATCTGTACAGAGGTAGGTGGCTGGGGCAATGGGGTTTCCTTTGGGATTGGAAGGGTGGAGACAGGGGGTTTTTATGTTTCTGGCTGCCCTTTGTGGGATGGGATGTGCTGATGATTTGTTTTTTTTGGTACAGATTGTGTTTTTAATAGATGGCAGGATGCCTGGTGACTGGACAGATGTCATTTACAATGTCAAAATAAATAAATGAACTAATTGTGTTTAGCATGCAAATTACTGTCTTTCTGATTTATTATCTGTCAAAGCTAGCAGTAACCTTCATGGATTCTTTATCATTTAGCCACATCACAGAACAATGGATGATAATTTAAATTCTTTACCCCTAAACTTAGAAAAAAAAAATTAAAAGCATGCATACCAAATAAATAAATAAAAGGCCACATATTATTATAATCAGAAATAAAATCTAGATATCAAACTGCAGCACACCACCACATCTGACCAGGAAGGCTAATTCTTATCATAAGATTTAGTGATCTTTTGTACAGACTCATGTCCACAAAGAATGCTGGGCTGAGGCCACTTTCATTTGTATCAATAATGCTGCAAGAAATCACAGCATAAAAATGAAACCAAGAGTCTACTGAAGTAAGACCAGACTTATTCAATATTACTCTAAACGAAAGGGGCTAAAACTAGGAGACCAGATGCTTACCTTATCTTTTACCTTATATTTTTTTCAGTTCTTAGGCCATTAAGACATCTGTCTTGGCCAGAAAAACTACTGAAAATGGGAATAGGAATTTGGGAAGTTCTTCCAAGTGATTTCTCTCCTTTGCAAAAATTTAAATTTATGCATGTGCAAGTTTTCTTTTTTTTTTTTTGTTTTCACTTCCAGCAATAAATTCAATTTTTAGCCATGTTTTTTAGTAATTGCAGAAAAAAATATGGAAAATGTTGATAACATTCTTTTGATAGAAAATGTTGCATCATCAACTGAAAGACCTTGGGCATGCCAACCATCTTCCTTGCAGGATATACAGACTGAGTGAAGCTTTGTGAAGCATGAAGCAAGATAAAGAGGAAGAATCCAAGTTATTACCACAGACAATCTGCTGAACCAAAGAGCCCAGAGAGGACTACACTGCAGGGTAGGGGAAGGAGACAGGCAGCCTGCAGGAGTTTGTTTGGCATGCTACATGACTTGAAGAGGTGGAAAGCCAGGGGAGAAAGCCAGCACACAAGAGCAGAGGTGCTTAGGAACTGGAAGCACCCGCTCACTGGAAGGTGAGGTTCAGAGACCCTCAGCAAAGCCACTGCTTTTCTCCTGCTCAGAAAACCAGGATTTTGTGCATTATGTTTGTGCATAAAAAGGATTTTATGCATTAAAGAATGCAGAAGAAAACAAAGTTAAGTTCAGAGATAATATCAGGGTCCTTCAGGGAACTACTTTCTTGGCAAAAAAAAAGCTACTTTTAAAAGGAAAAAAAAGATATCTATTGATGAGTTTCATTTTGGTATTTATGAAGATGTGGTTACATACCACATGATGGAGTAAATGCATGTGGAAAGCTTACCAAAGCAGCCTTATCCCAAGGATATGATTCACATGGCAGGGGGGTTGGACTAGACGATCTTCTTCCTTCCCTTCCAACCCCTAATATCTATGAATCTATGAATCTGCCACTACAGGAACAAGGGAGACTATTCCTTTGTCCATGCACTGGTGTTGAAAGTGAAATCCATGACCACATTTACCCCTCCACTGGCGTGGTCCATGCTCAGGGTGTTGTGCCCATGACACTCCTTTGATGACAACTCTGCTGGATGGCAAGGTGATCATCCCCACAGCAGATTGCTATCATGGAAGGACATCTCTGAGCTAGAACCACAAAGAGAAACTTTGCCTGGACTCTGCATGCAAGAGGGAAGCCAATGTGGACAGCAGATTTCCAGATATGCTTTTGGCAATGGGAGCTGTTTCACAGATGGACTGTTACATTTTGTTCTATTTGGAACATAGTTAGCATGCATGACTTCCTTTCTTAAGTAATGAATTCTGATAATCATGCCACACATTTCTGGGGGTCACAGTAGTAGCTATGCCTGTGTTTCCTTCTTTTGATCAACCACTGACACCAGTGGCTGTTTTGGCCATCATGACTGAGATCCATTAGCACCATGGGGCTCAACACAGTCAGGATGAGGATTAATTTGACAGTTGTGAGAGCACAGGTCTTGCAGATTGGAAAAGGTTTGCCATGGGAAGTCTTCTTCCCTCTTCTACTAAAAGATGTGGGTGATTTTGGGCTCTACTTCTTTATGTTATTCTCTCTGTATGTTAGTCCTGTTGTTGTGCCATCACAACCCCAGGAGCTCACCCTGCTCTTGAGATACAAAGCTCTAGCAGAGAGGCTCAAGGCTGCAAGCTCATTCCAAAATCTTTGTCTGCTCAAAAACTGAAGCTTGGTCAGTCATTTATAACCCTCAGGGCTCCATTTTAAAATAATACAAAGATTGGATATCTGGGTTTTTTTTATAGGAATAATTGCAGGCCAGGACTAAACATCCGAGCTGAGTAACATGGGTTCCAAGATTACTTGGAACAGAGCACTTTCCCCAAACTTCTCCCCCACTCCTTATTTGGACACTAAGAAATAATTTTCTCAGTAGTAGATTTTTACTCAGTGAAATCACATGTTTTCTCAAAGCTTTTTTTTTTTTTTCTTTTTCTCAAGATAATTGCATTTGATAAGAAAAGGGGAGAAACAACAATGCCACATTCCTAAAGTGCAAACTGAAGCCAAATTCAAACTGCTGCTGTATGGGGTCAGTGTTTTTTTCCAAGGACAACTGACCCTGCTGAGCTTGGACACCACCCAAGATCAACTCCCTAAACACCTGTTTAATTGCATATTTCAGTGTCTGAGGACTGGCTGTTGATTGCTGAATTAATTTTCTATCTGTATCCCATATGCATTATGTTATTGGTTGATTGCTAAACAAGTGTTTAAAGTGTTTTTTTCACATAGATGGTCAGCTTGGAAGTGGATACTAGAGTAGTGTGAGGCATGAATCTGTAGTGCTGCTCCTTCTGCCTGGCATGAAGATTGTTCAACATGTCTCACAGGTTCTAGATCTCCTGCCAGCTATCTGAGCCTTGCCTTAGTTAGAGCTCTCTTAACATTACACAAAGATGATAAACAACAGCTCAGCTGTCAAAGAACTTCAAGCACAACACAGTCCTGTTGTTGTGATTCAGGTTGATGGCACAGCCATGCAGATAAGTGCATAGCAAGGGGACAAAAGGGGCATCAGCTCCTTCCCTTTCTGGTCAGAACAGACCTGTGCATTGTTCCAACACCTGGCATCACCTGCATAACCACAGCTGAGCAGAGCTCCCACCAATCCCAGGGCTCTTTGGTGGTACAAGATTGTACCAGTTGTGTGGACTATTCCTGGTGTCCCATGAATGATTCTTCTGCATCTTAATTCTGGGATCAGAAATAAGACAAACTATTGATTTCAATCAAGGGCTTTGCTTCAAGATGGAAACTCCATGGATTGGAGCATAACTGTGTTCTCTGGATTTATGATTTTCTGCTGCAGGTTCTGTGCAGCTTTTGAAATCAATGGTGAGTGCATGTGATTTGGGAATCTCCCTTCCTTCCTGGATGCATTTAATGCTATTCCAAGTAGCTGTGGTACAACAGAACAAGACTGACCCAAGTACTCCACTGGAATGGGATGGAGATTTGGGATTAGCATCCCACTGGTGCCACTGAACCTGCTGAATTAGGAGATACCAAGAAGTTGCTGCTCAGCATGGGTTCATCCTCATCAGCAAGGAACATATTTTTCAGCTGAATAAATGGAGCATTGCTGTCCTGTTTTCTATGATGATATGCTACACTGAGATCTGCTGGTAGGGTGGTGAGAGGAGCCAGTGAGCACTTACTGAGAACACTCCCAGCTGCTGGGAGGTTATGTAAGTGACACTTTTTATTGCAATGCAAATGAAAAGGATGTGCAATCAGAGCCAGGAAATGCACACTAAGAAATTAAAACATACTTTTAGCAAAGGGTCCCTTACCTTCCTCTCCTTGCTGCATGACATGAAATAGTCTCATGACAGAACATTTAGAGACAGCTTACAAAGTTTCACAGAAGGGGAGTAGAACCATTAACTGAAAAAGTGAGTTTTCTATGCCTGAATTGTATATTTTCTCTGCAGTTTTTCAGGATAGTTTAAAGATACCCTGTAAGAAGGAATATGCTAAAAATATAGGAGTTTAAAGCACTATTTATAAAGCTTTTAAACATGTCTGTGAAATCCTACTGACTTGTCCTCCAATAAATTCTTTCAAAGACTTTTCTGTTAGGGTACAGAGCACAAAAGAACTAAAATAAGAGAACTGCTATTCCCACTTTCTCACCCCAGGGAGCTTTGAGAAATCACTAGCACAAATAGTCCAGCCAGCTGGTTTAGCCAATTGGTGGTCAGTTTACATTTCCTCTAATAAGTGAACTTCTTGACCGTACATTTTAACTGAGTCATTAAGAGCTCCTTTTCCAAGTGTTTTGGCAGGCTCAAGAGGTCTGGGACTGTGAATAGACCACAATAACTAGTAAAGAGCAGAACAGTCCTACTTTCAATATGGCAGAAAAAATGGATTCAAATGGATCCAGAAATTAAAGCTGCAGTGAAAACAAACAGATGCAAATATTCACCTGCAGGATAGAACAGAAACTTATATTGGGAGGTTTGCTTCCTTCATTAACATGCAGCCACTTCAGACATGTGACATGATAAAAGATTTATCCATTGCTCAAGCATGTTGTGCAAACAACTGTGAGAGGGAAGTACTGGGAGACCTGAAAATACCAGTGGGATTCTAGGTGTGCAGCACGTACAACACCCTAGAGATGATTCAGTGTGGATGCTCTACTCACTCTCACAGGGTAGCTTGAAATCTTTCATACACATTAAAAAGAGAGGCCATGCATGTATTTAAACAAGGGATCCCAGTTAGCTGGAACTGGAATAGCAATGTGAGATTCATCACTAATTAATCTCTCACAAAGCTTCAGCAGTCATCACCACCATCTCATTCTGGAATGGACTAGATTCAAAGATTCTTGGCTTGAGCATGCAAGTTGGTTCCAGACAGAGGTGGCATGGCTGCAGGCTGCCTCAAGTCATTTAAACTGTGAGTCAAACACCCATGCATTAGAGGCTGCAGTGCTTTGTCTTCCTCCAGGAATTAAAGACCTTATTCCCTGAACCTAGCTGAAAACAAAACAAAACAAAAAACCAGGGAAAAGAGGCTGCAGACAGTGGGAGTTAGAAATTCTTCTTAGGAAGAGAGAACTTCAGATCTCTGCCTGTGGCAGCAACCTTTGCCAGCTGCTCCAGGAGCTGTTGTGATCGACAACAAAGAGTGTTAGGATTGCCACCAAGGGCACTGGGGAGCTTATCAGGGGAGAAGATTGTTTTTCATATTTCATCTGAGCTCCAAATCTGTCCATGTGTCAGTGTGCTTTGTAACAATCTCCAAAGCACCACAAAGCCAAGGTAATTTTTGTATAAATGTTAAGGCCTTTTTAGCTCTTTTGTAAGCAAAGAATGGGTAGTGGACAAAAGCCAATGGAGAAGAAAAATCTTTGAGAATTATCCTCTGCAAATACTGGCTTCCAGGCTCAGACAGCTGTGTCCTTATTACTGTTAATAGCAAAGAGCTATGCATGTGGGCAACATTCCCCTTTGAGTGTATACATAGCAAGCCATCTATTTATTTCTGTGGTGATGATCATTGGAAAATGCCTATAATCCCTGCTCAAATAACTGGGTTTAACTCAGATTTGGCATGCACTTTTTTTATAATGATTGATCCACATTTGCTTGCAACATTCCAAAACTTGCTGCCAGCCAAGTGGGTTGAAAACCTTCCTGGATACATGAAAACTGTGGATATGGGAGCTTTACTTTATTCCAATTAGCATATGATGGGGATATCTACTGGAAATTCTCTTGTTCTCTTTACTCAGTTCATGGCTCTCCAGAAAAAAAGAGATGTTTCATCTCAAAGGACTGACTCTTTCTTTCTTTCTTTCTTTCTTTCTTTCTTTCTTTCTTTCTTTCTTTCTTTCTTTCTTTCTTTCTTTCAAACCCATTCAGCTACCTTTAATTCATAAATGAATTAAGACAGAAACTTTCAAGATTTGTGCAGTCCTGAGATAACAAGCACTGAGATGAGATGTGCTGAGCATTTAGATGCATAAAGTACTGTTTGGTTAAGCCCCATGAACTTCCAGTTTTTAGCAGGACTACAAAAGGTTCTGGATGGTTATGAAACTCTTAGTCAAGGCAGGATGTGAGGCTGAAACTGCAGCAGTAAAATTCCAATAAAAGCTACCTAACACTTGCAGGAGTCCTGGCCCCTAACTGTGAATCAATAAATTGATTAAGACAAGGACAGATCTTCTTTCTCTGTACTAATCCTGCTGTAAAACAGATGTGTTGATCTGCGTGGTCCTGACTGAATTTGCACTCCATGAAACTCAAGATTTTCTTCACTGAAAAGCTGAGGATAAGATCATTCAATTCTGATTATCACTTCTACTTCACTATATCAGCTTCCATCCAAAGATCTCACAGCAATTTAAAATCAATAGTAAAACTCAAAGTCTATGTGACAAGGAGAATACCACTTCCATTTTATGGGAGTCTCAAAGAAATTAAAGGCTAGAACCAGTATCTGACACAGGCTCCTGCATGTCAGGTACTGAAGTCTCAGAATCATTGTGCTGCTGGAGTTGACCTCTGGAAATCATCTGGTCAAAGCTTCCACTCAAAGCAGGGCAATTCAGTCAGGTTGCAAAGGGTTTTCTCCAGCTGAGCTTTGAATTTCTCCAAAGATAAACCATTAGCCACAAACTTTATGAACCTCTTTTCCAGTGTTTTATCACCTTCACTCTGATAACAATTCTGTTTATATACAATAAGACTTCCCCATGGCACAACTTTTGCCTGTTCCTGTCCACCTTTGAGATGACATCTTCTCATCTTCTCTACACTACACTGAACAGTTGAAGACAGCAAGCAACACAATTCCCTCACTAGCCTCATCTTTGGAAGGCAGAGTAAACCCACTTCTCTCAATCTTTCCTTCTATGTTATGTGCTCGCACCCCCTAACCACCATGGTGGTCCTTGGCATACCCTTCAGTGTGACCATGTCTGTCCCACCAGTTCTCTCAACATCCACGGAAGCTCAGAAGGACACATGTTCACACTGACCATTCCCAAATCATTCCATTCCAAATAGCCTGGCCTGAAAGAACCATGCTCTGTTTAGGTAATTAAAAACAAAAGAAGCAAATAGATAAATAAAAAAAGGCCATGTTCACAACCAGCAGGAACATTTAATGCCTGTGGTTATTCCTGGAGCAAACTCCTGCTCTTACACTCCAGAAGGCATGTGCCAGTGAATTTTCCATCATGTGGGCCTGCTCCAGTGAAAAGCTAAATTACATTTTTTTCCTTTATCATAATACCTTTCTTTATTACCCCTTATTACAACACATACTGTCATAGTCATGCAAGACAGCAGGCAGACTGTAAAGGGCACAGTGCTCAGCACAGCACATGCCAAGCAAACCCTTAGCATGACTAGCACTGTGTCATTGGTAGTCTCTCTGCTCATCTCCAATCAAATACTGCAGTGCTTATTAATTCAGCCCATTAATTTATTCATGTAATGTCCCTCCCCAAGTTAGAGGGGATGAACCATAGATGGATTGATGTATTTCTTGTCCCAAGCTTGTAGATGTCAGCTTGAAATTTTGGTGGGGGGCATTTTTTATCTTGTGATTATACATCCCTTTGTCAGCTTCAGAATGCACATGACCTGTTGGGCCATTAATGGGTATAAAGCAAATTGTCAGCTGCTAATTACACTTAGAGGTGCTGTCCAGTCTCTGTAAGACACATCTATTCCATAGGTCTCTAGCCTCAAATCTACACCCAGGTTTTCAAAA
>JAOEGS010001913.1:0-14397 GCA_025447755.1 Corythornis vintsioides | reverse complement strand
ATATATAAGAAGTGTTGGAAATCTTATGTGTAACTCTGTAAAAAGAGTCATTCTCTTATACTATTTTTCATCTGTGAAATGAGATGAGACAAATTGTTGTGTTGTAAAAAAACCAAAAACCCCAAACCCCAAACCACAACAACAGCAAATCACAACCAAAAATTCACCGATTTAACTGAAAATCTTGACCCAAAATGCAAAAACTTACCAAACCATAAGTTCAAATAGCAGTGATTTAATGGGGAAGAACACCTCCTTCCTAAAGTTGGCATCTAGCTGGCAAAGTAGTTCTGGGCTATTCCATCACTGTCAGCTCTGCTTTTGATTAAAATAATTTCAATCTCCTTCTGAATTAAAGCTCTAAATGCAGTGCTTAGTGATTTGCTAGCAGCAGGTGTGTATGTTGCTGCAGTCTGACTTTGAAATACATGAGTGTGGTCCAAGGCTGCTCCAGCCTATGCCTGGTTTGGGATTCCCCACAGGGGCAGGAACAGCCTGAGTCAGTCAGCAATGTGCTGCAGCCCATCTCCTCCCCCTGGCCTGCTGCCTTCTGCAGGAGTGAGGAGTGGCAGCCTGGCAAACTGAATGCACTTGCTCCAAGATTCCTCCTTTGGAAAGGGGCTGTTGGGCTCCCAGATGAAGATATCTCAGTTTTGTGTTGCTCCTCCACAGTTCTTTGATGTGTCAAGGCTCTTACCCGTGTGATAACTTTCCTCTGCAGTGTTAGATGAAGCAAGAGATTTCTTCCGTGCCCTTGTGTACACTGAAGCTGGGAATACAACAAAGGACTCAAAAGTTCAGCAACTTGAGGACCCCCAACTTGTGCAAGACTATTTCTTGCTATTACTCGAGACAGTTTTGGAATGAATCAGAATCACAGAATCACAGAGTGTGAGGGGCTGGAAGGGAGCTAGAAGATCATCTAGTGCAACCCCCCTGCCAGAGCAGGGGCACCTAGACCAAGGCACCCAGGAACAGATCCAGGCAGGTCTGGAGTGTCTCCAGAGCAGGAGACTCCACAACCTCCCTGGGCAGCCTGTTCCAGAGCTCTGGCACCTTCACTAGGAAAAAATTCCTCCTGCTTCTGATCCTGTATTTTGTACTATTCCTCCACTGGAACATACCTAGTATAGTGGATTCCTGTATCACCTGTTGTAAAGGGCTTTACTATGTTGAGTCTAAAAGTAATTTTCCTTCATTTGTAAATTATACCTTATTCAGGAATAACTGTTCTTTCGTATCACCCACCATAGACAACTTCTGCTTCTCTGACATTTATCATTCTGATTGCTCTCATTTTACCCTAAGCTTTAAAATATACTTATTTTTTAATCAAAATCAGTCTCAACAATGCCCACAATTTATTGTAGCTGTTTACTGAGAATTCTATAAGCTTATCTACATTTATCTGATTCTGAAGTTCTTACCATTAATGTCAGTAGGTTGGATCCATTCTCAGCAGAACATATTAAAGGACTGTTCCCTCTCTGTTCTGGGATGAGAATTATTAGTAACACTGCCAGTTCCCATTCATCTTCCCCTTCAGCATTACCTGTAGCTATGGTGTACCACAGAATCAATGTCTTTGATCCTAACAGCAATTTACTGCCTCATCAGCTAATGCTTCATTTACTCAGGGGCTGGCTGGAAAACAAGAATTTAACTTCACATGCACACACACAAAAAAAACCCCAACAAAAGACAAACAAACAAAACCCTGAGCCAACAACCAAAACACACACACACACACAAGACAAACAAACAAAACCAAAACAAGCCCCAAACAAATGGAAACAAGCTTGAAAGATTAGAACAAAGCAGACAATAAAATTACTTTTTTTTGTGAACAAAAACCAAACCAACCAACACAGGTGGTGTCAGACCAAGCAGTAGATCATAGGTTCATTAGAGCCTGCAAATTTATGATGCATAAAATCTTTCTCCTTCCTTCTAGGCTCTGTCTCTTTAGTGAAGCACTTGTATTTTTAGTATCTGTTTCATGAACACAGAGATTTATTCTCACTCTAGAGACATGCTATTGATGTAGAACTGAGCCCTAGAAAAGCTAAGGAAATATGCCAGAAGGACTTGCAAGTTTGTATAGACACACTTCACTTGAAGGTGGACTCCAGCACATCTTGTCATCCCCAGCAGGGACCATGTCCCACCCAAGCTGGCTGATGATGACTCCCATTCCATTCATCTGCTGCTAGCTTGATTTTATTTTATTTTTTCATTCTCTCATTTCACTGAAGTACTAAAATGGGAAGCCAGTCAATTAGCAGATGAAGGGGCCAGAGCATGTTAAACTCCACACAACATGAGGCAGCTCTTCTGTTTCTGCATGGCAGCCCTGTCATGGGTCAGGTATCTTAGGGACAAGACGAAGGAGCAAAGCCAGCATATTACCTCTGCCTATAGAGTTTGGCAAAACATAGAGTCCATCTGGGTGATTTATACTGGCAAAGGAACCAGTTCGTATTTTCTATATATTTTGGCTTAACCTCTTGATTGTGACACATAACCACGGCCAATTTCAGGCTGGAACCAAGTGAAAAGAAACAAAGCCAACCCAAAAAACATAAGGGAGCAGCCAAGAAAAATGGTGACTTTGAAGCCATTGAGAACACTGCCATCTCTAGGCAGTGTGGGTGCTGAAAATATATGCAAAAATTAACATAGGCTGGAGCAACATGTTGGTGATTGGAAGGGCACGAAAATAAATAAGATTTCCAGTTAAAGAGAAACACTCTACCATGTACTGAACGATGCCAGAGGGAGGTAGAGAAGGTGCCACTCATGCAACCAGTGTCTTAGGCTGCCAGCAAAAAGCTAGGCATGGACTGTCATCCACAGCCAAAACACCCACAGGACAATGAGAGAAGAACAAACCACTGGGACAATGGACTGGGGAAGGGTACTCATGAAGTCTGTCAATTTTTCATCTTCAGGGACTTTCTTTTCTTCCAAACCCTGTAATGGTCTAGTTGGTAGGGCTGCCTGGCATGACAGCTATTCCACAGAGGAAAGCTCATGAAAGCTTCTCTGGAGCAGGGCAAGCTGATTGGTACAGAGTGGCTTTAACTGTTCTGGCACTGCTGAAATCCCTGGAAGTAAGACATCATAAAGGCAAAGCAGACACCAAGCCCCATGTATCCAGCTGCTGCTAGCAGGGAGTCAGAGGAATCATTCAGAGATTAACAGTGGGGGTGAGAGCCCTGCCCTGGCCAGCACATGCCTGAGGATATGGCAGGCTGGGCATGATTGCTGCTCCTCTGCAGTCAGTCAGATACCATCTCCTGCCAACTAGCTCTTGGTGACAGTTGAAGTCTGTGGATTGTCTGGCTCAGAGCCCAGTGACCAATAACCCCCAGTTCAGACACCAAGCTGTGTCTTATATATATATCTCTGTGTCTTATATATATATCTCTGTCTATATTTATCTGAGGCAAACTCAGGAACTGGATGCAAAATCCTCTAACCCAAATCTTAGCTACCAATTATAACTTCTTCATGAGATGCTTCAGAGGCAACTTTTCTGTTGCTATGGCAGTGTGAGGTCCAAATTTATATTTCTCCATATAAAACCCAACAGGAAAACCACTTTATGAATAAAGGCTACATATCATGGTCCTTAATTTAATCAGTTGTCATCAATTACATATTTGTTAATGAGACTGCCCTCAACTCTTTGCAGAATCTATCATTGCTTCATTTTCCTTCATTTCTTCCTCCTGTTTCTACACACCCAGAGAGGCCACTAGAAAAGTCACTCTTAAGAGAAAGCCAGGCTTAGTGGATAAGCCATTGCATAAGGAATTCTACTCCCTAAGCACAGCACAGCCACAGGGCTGCTGCAAGACCTGGACACCCCCATTCAATTCTCTGTATCTTCATTTCCCTTCCCTCTCCCCAGACAGGCACATCTGTTTCCTTCATTTTGCTTGAAAACTCATCCAGGCATAGGGTGATTCTCCATGATGTGGCACACAGGGCAAGGCAGTACAATTGCAGGCTTGGCTGTGGGTTTTAGGTGTGCTGGCAATAGAAATGATCATGATTTAAAACCCATCTGTGCAAAGGTAATGTTTTGAAGAAAGGAGTTTCACTTCATGAATGTAGGACTGGGGACCTGTAGGTGGGGAATGTGGGAGGTCCTGGTAGTCTTTGAGACATGAGAAAAGATGAAACATTGACTACTCCACAGATGAGGCCTTGAAGAAGAATTCTCAGTTACAGATGGAAAAAGCATCTTTCCATTTCCCTGGTTTTGTGCTTCTTCCTTTTAGCTTTTATTTTAAAATAAAGATGATTTTTTAAATTAATTTTTTTCATTAACTCCTCTAGAACCATAGAATCATTCAAGTTGGAAAGACCCTTGGGATCATCAAGCCCAACCATTAACCCTACTCTACAAAGTCCACCCCTAAACCATGTCCCTCAAAACCACAATCAAACACCCCTTAAACACACACAGGGACTCAACTCCTCCCTGGACAGCCTGTGCCAGTGTCTGACCACTCTAATGTCCAGTCTAAACTTCCCCTGGTGCAGCTGGAATCCATCCCCCCTTGTTCTATCTCTAATGACCTGTGAGAAGAGAGCAGCACCATCCTCTCTACAATGTCTTTTTCAGGTGGTTGTAGAGAGACAAGTCTCCCCTCAGCCTCCTCTTCCTCACACTAAACTACCCCAGCTCCTTCAATCACTCTTCATAAGATTCATTTTCCATGCCCTTCACCAGCTTTGTTTCATAGATTCATAGATATTAGGGGTTGGAAGGGACCTAGAAGATCATCTAGTCCAACCCCCCTGCCTGAGCAGGGGCACCTAGACCAAGTCTAGGTTGTTGCCTCCTCTGCAGCAACTGTTGCCCTCCTTTCCTCTCCTCCTCCAGCCTCCTCCCTCCTTTCTGTCTCTAGGTCATAGGCACCTTGCCTTATACTTTTCCTAACATCCACTTTCCTGGCTTTGCAACCTGCTTTCCCCAAGCCCTCCATTCAGCCCTCTGAGATGCATCCCCACACCCACCACCCCCTCACACTCTGCATATGCATTAATGGGAGAGAGAGCAAAAATAAGTGCCCACCCATTACAGTTCTTTCCACAATACCCAGAAGGATCTGTGTTTGAGGAATGTTTTAAAGATCATTGTAAATCAGGAAACAGCAAGGTGGAGTGAAGGGAAATTGGAACGTGCACTCAGCTGCTGACTGTACCCTGCAAGAACAGGGCCCTGGCTCCACTTTCACCTTGCCAACAGTTACTAGACCAAGCTCCTTGCACAAAAAGTCATTATTATGACTAACCATTCTGTATTTATAGAGAAGTAGCATCAGAAGACAAACAGTTTAAGCAGTGCTCTTGCACTAGGTGTTCTTTTCTTTTTCCTATATGTGCTTTTTTATTCTAACTTTAATTGTGGTTATAAATCATTCCCAGGCTGCTTTGGAATGAGTTTACACAGACTTTGTGCTGTTGAAAACACAGAACATTTATCTATGCAAGATATAAAGCATTCAGCAATCCCAGGGGTTAAAATACCATGCTTCAGGAATCAAACTCACAAAAAACTTTAAAAGTCATTATCATTAAAATATTTTTCTACCTACTGTCACAAATGGCTACAGCTATTTCTGTAGGAAAGAGGATACTGGAGTGGATAAAGTGGTCACTGACAGGTGTCTTTGAGGGGCATTTGTGCCCCTCAAATTTGGGCTTTGTTTTCAGAAAGGATGAGTTCTGGAAATCAGAGAGTCTTGTTTAGACTGAGTGTTCTTAACCACCCAGGATGGGGACACTTAAACCCTGTTTATGACCATCCAGGCCAGAAAGGATGAGGCCAAACAAGCTTGAAAGAGAGAAGAATGGCTTTTTTTTCTTTTTTTTTTTCTTATTTTTTATTTTTATGTGTTAGGATAGATCAATCCTGTGAGGGGGAATGTTATTTGAACTACCCAGGGTGCACATTCCTCTGAGAGTCAGGGAACATGGAAGCTTGACAGTCAGGTCAGATGACAGGCTGAGACAGAGCAAACCTCTTACAGCCTTCCTACATCTCTGTCAGCTCTAGAAAAGCAGAGGGAGATAAAAAATGTAAAATAAAAAAGAACTTGTTAAATATCATACAACTTTTAGATCCCATTTTTATCCTGTTTCACTTTGGAAGTCTCTTGAACAAGCTCTGTGCTTCAAAGCTGAGGCTGCATATCTCCCAGGGAAGGTTCCTGTGTTTAATAAGCTGTTTTGACTGGAATTCAAAGTAAAAGTAAAGATTTTTGTTGGCCTAGCAATAGAAAATGTGGCCCAGACCTGTAACCCCATATCTGACCAGACAAAAATGTGTGCTCTGTTAAAAACTGGGCATCTGTCAGAAACATTGGCATTGGAATAGCTCTGGTTCCCCTGAAGTCAATAGCAAAAAGTCTCATAATCTCTAATGGAAATACCTGTGACTAATTTATTTGGAAAGTGAGTGCTGGAAGGTGGTGCCAGAACACCAACAGAACAAACCTGTAAGTTATATAGTGGCTCAGCTACTGGGCAAAATAGCTACCAGTTTACTCTTTTTGACCATTCCACCACAAAAGTAACTCCTGGAGTGCTGAGTATTTAAGAGCATGCTGAATGCTGCCAAGCAGGGAAGCACAAAACAATGCCTCTAATTAGCTGAGAAGAGGACAGAGGACGGAGCCATGGTTCATGGGATTCAGACTTTCTTCAGTGACCTGGGTAAAATTTTGTTTGCTCCTGGGGACCCTCTGAAGGTTCCCTTGCATCTTGCCTGCAAGACCTTCAAGCATTCACCTGCAAGTCACCCCATTAACTGCACCAGAAGTCCTGGCAAGAGGGGATTCAGCCCCTTCTCCCACCACTCCACCTCTTCCCTGGTGTCCACACCTTCCATCCTAGGGCACACAGATAGAAAAAGAAATACTGCATCATGACAGTGAAAGTCTTCAGAGAATTCACTACATGAAAAGACCAATCTAAACCCAGCTGAGACCCTTTTTCTCTGACAGGTCTTTAAGTTTCATTTTTCTTCCTTTAACACAAATATGATCCCTCACGTGCCCAAATTGAAACCTGATGTAGACTTTTTAAAACTGCTTCCAGTTAAGTGTGGCACTCAAATGGCAGTCTGTCCTTTCCCATCTATTCTTCTTAATGCCTCTATTTACCAAACTTTCTCTCCCAATTAAATTTTCATATTTAAAAGTGACAGAAGTGAACAGCCCTGACTAAAGAAAGCAGAAGTCCTCACATTTCTGCCAGCATGGATAAGAACATAAATGCCCTTTGCAGGCTGGGAGGTCCACTGTAGAAGTTTCCAAAATCCACCTGTTTTGATTATTATGGTTTTCATGCAGCAGTCCAGACACAGTAAAATATGGGGGTTTCATTTCCCCTTTGATTTCAGCACTTCTCTCCCACTAACTGCCCCATTTCCTGCTTCCTCTATGTCTAAGTTACCTAAATGAAAACACTCCTGGAAATCTACAAATCGATAGGTAAAATAACTGAAGTTGAGCATTTTGCTAAGAGAAGGACTAATTGCAATTGCCAAAGGACTGCATAGTATACATGCATATTTTTACAGGATAACTCATCAGTTTTCCTAGGACTTCAAAGATCCTTGAGAAAAAAACCCAGATTTTTAATTTTCCAGTAAGTATTGCTAGTGCAGGTTAGAGGCAATAAGGGCAATTGTTCAAATACAGCTAATTGTGGCCCAAAGTAGCTGAATTTAAATCTAGAATTTCACAGATCCCATGAAGCATCATGGTCTCCTCACTAGGGAAGCAAAGTGCATCATCTGTAACCAAGTCCTGCCAGAAATCTCAGTCAGTTTCAGCTAATGTTTTTCTGCAGCAGCATTCTGCAACAGCATTCAAAAAAGAAACTGAGTTCTGAGTTAAATGCAGTTCCTTAGTCTAAAGCTCCTATCTTCTGTGGTTTGGGCTTTTTTTCTTGTCAAAGACCAGTCCTATTTCAAAAAAGATTTTGATAAAACCCTTCAGTCAATTACCTACATGAAATAAGAGATGGAAACCTCACCTTATCATTAGGACAACTGAGCCACAGAATCATAGAATCATAGATATTAGGGGTTGGAAAGGACCTAGAAGAAATAAGTAGTGGTTATAGAGTAACTCTGTGGTAGACCTGTGGTCTGTTTCTCCAGCACTTACTCTGAGCAGCTCCAGTGATCAGTCTGATCCACATCTCTGGATTTCAAGTTTGGCATCAAAATAAATATTTTAGCCAATGGAATTTCTTTTCATTTAGCTCAGATTTTTTCTCTCCATTCCTTCATAACATGATGTTATCAAAAACAAACCAAGCAAAGGGATATAATCTAAATCTCCTTAAAATTTGACTAAGACAAGAACAGCTTATATCTAAGGTAAACACAGTCTAAAATAAAGTGGAATCAGAATCTAGCAAATGGTGCAAAGGTAGAAGAAGTACCAACACAAGATTTTCATTGGGTTGCTTTTGTGTTGGAGACTGGGGAATACCAAGGTAATGAGACAACACACTGGTGTTCTGGTGGTGCAGAGATTCTTTCCCCTGGTGTTTGCACAGGACCTCAAACAAGGGAGTTCCAGTCTCAGCTGAAGGCTACAGTCATTAAAGCAATGGTAGTGCTAACAGTTGTGCACCACCCTCTAGATAAGAAATATTTGTGCTCCAAAGGGCTGGTAGGCTCAGTGGAGAATGCAAAGCATGGGAGGAGACAGCTTTTATTTACACCATTTATGGGAGGAAGACCTGGGTCCATAAATCCGAATAAGGCCAAGAGCAGAATCAAGGTTTCCTCTGTCCCATCCCCAGCTAACACTTGCAGGACCAACCTCTCTCAAGGACGGAATTGTAAGCATAGAAGACACACCTTTGATACACTGACAAATCACCTACCATCAAATGGTTGTTCACCTCATAAAAACTGTACTTTTCTCACAGAAGTGGACTAAATCATATATTAGCTTGCATTGAATCATGTCTGTATGAAACATACAGCCCACTTCCTTTAAACAAAATGTAGCTGAACTTCAAAATACTGAGCTTGAGTGATTCATAGAATCACAGACTGTCAGGGACTGGAAGGGACCTCGAAAGGTCATCTAGTCCAACCCCCCTGCCAGAGCAGGATCACTTAGACCAGATCACACAGGAACATGTCCAGGTGGGTTTGGAATGTCTCCAGAGAGGGAGACTCCACAACCTCCCTGGGCAGCCCCTGCCAGCCTCTGGCACCCTCACTGGGAAAAAAATCTTCTTCATGTTTCCATGTTCCTATGCCTCAGCTCCCACCCATTGCCCCTTGTTCTGTCATTGGGCATCACCAAGCAGAATCTGGCTCCATCCTCCTGGCACTCACCCTTTATATATTGATAGACACTGATGAGGTCCCCCCTCAGTCTCCTCTTCTCCAGGCTACAGAGCCCCAGCTCCCTCAGCTTTTCCTCATAAGAGAGATGCTCCACTCCCTTCAGCATCTTTGTGTCTCTGCACTGGACTCTCTCAAGCAATTCTATCTCCCTCTTGAACTGGGGGGTCCAGAACTGGACACAAAACTGCAGATGCAGCTTTACCAGGGCAGAGTAGAGGGGCAGGAGAACCTCTTTCCACCTACTAGAATCGATAACGAAAGGACAACAGCAGCAAAACTCTTCCTGCAGCATCAGACGAGCTTTAAGGTGGATAAACACATAAAGATTTCTGTTACCTACCAGCACACTGATTGTTTTCATCCAGCTGGTAACCAAAGCGACAGATCAGAGGTCGTGTAACAGTCGGGTAGTTAGGGACAGGGCCGGGTGCTGGGGGTGGTGGATAAACATTTGAGTAAGGGTTGAGGAACGGCGAGCGATAGACCGGGTTTGTTCGGGGGACGCATAAATAGCCACCGTTCTGGTTGACACACACCATGTCTCCTCTGCACGCCTCGGGGATGGTCCGGCACTCGTCAATGTCTGCAGGGAAACAGCCACAGTGAAACACTGATCACACAGTCACAGAGTGTCAGGGGTTGGAAGGGACCTAGAGGACCATCTAGTCCAACCCCCCTGATCACAGAACGTCAGGGGTTGGAGGGGACCTAGAAGAACATCTAGTCCAACCCCCCTGCCAGAGCAGGATCACCTAGACCAAGTCACCCAGGAACAGATCCAGGTGGGGCTGGAGTGTCTCAAGAGAAGGAGAAATACTGATGGGTTTGGTTTTTTTTTTCTCAAGACTTTGCTAAAAAATCTTTGAATGGAGCCTCACCTTGAAGTTAGATCATAGTGAACCAGGAAATGTCCCCTATACTCAAAATATCCCATGCTCTATTTGTTTTGCTTCACTATTAGAAGGGAAAACCTGTTTTGTTATCCTCTAAATGTTCAGTTTAAACACTGATTTACGCATGGCTACAGCCTGCTACTGCCTGCTCCTGCTGCTGGGTCTGTCCAAACCACAACATGCAGATCAGGATTTCAAACACTGGTGGTTTGGTTTGCCCAGCTGTGAAACTTGGATCCTGATTTGGAACTCCTGTGATCTCTCCAACAGAATAAAGTTAGGGATGTTCAGATCTGGGGACACTTTCAGGCCTCTTTCTTGCTCTAATTAAGGTTGTTGCTGAATTAAATTTAGAAAGATACAAGTGGTTTAGCCAAACTGAGCACTGGCCTGCTTCTCAGGGCACAGAAGCAGTTGGCTGCTACTACAGGGCATGAAATCTGTTGCTGGGTTTCCACTTATTATTTGAGTAACTTTAATGCATAGAGAAGATGCTGCTCTGGAGATGGAATGCAACCGACAAAATGATGCTACAGGGCAAAGTGTGTGTTCCTTTATTGCCTCAAGGATTTACAGTTTCAACACTGAGCAGCAGCAGACTTTATCTGAGTCTCCAGGTGGAGGCTGCCAACAAAGACAGCAAAGACTGTGTTTGGAGGAGAAAGAGAAGGAGGGTGAACAGCCCTTGTCATCTGGCAGCTGAGCTCCCATCAAAATGCTTCACTGCTATCTGAGAAGCTCTCACAGCCAATTAGTATCTCAACAATGTCAAAGGTTGGTCTATACTTGTGCTATGTAAACACACACGTATTTATATATACATATATATATTTGTATATACAATGCACAAACACACATATTTGTCACAGAACGAGAACTTTTCAACTGAAACATAACTATTAGCAGCACAATGTTAACTCAATAAAGTCAGGATTTCTCAACTGCAATTTAAATATATTGATTTAATTAAAGTCCTACCTAAGCATTGCCCAGAGGCACGGTCCAGGTCAAACCCATTAGTGCATTGTTGCTAAAATGAGAAAACAAGGGACAGTCAGTGACTGAAATAAGAGGGTTGTAGAGTCAAAAGCTCATCTGGATTACTATGCTTGGCACAGTAGTTCAGCACTATGCAGTACACCAAAATCAAGTCCCTTCCCCAAAGGACAGTCAGTAAGGCATAAACCCCAGGCCTCAGCACATATTCCAGGTAGTTCCCTCAGGAGGTGACAGTGTCAGGCTGTTCATCTCCTGGAGGGTAACAAATGCATCATGTGTGATGGGCTCCTTACCAGTTACACAGAAGTTACAGCTCTTTTGTTTTGGGATCTTGTTATTGCCACAACATTGGGTTCAGTTAAAAGTACTAGTTAACCTCTCTGTTGGGCTCTAGAGCTCTGCAGAAACACCATTCAGTACACAGGTCCCAACTTCTTCACCTTCTGACTGAAGCCACAGTTCAAACAAAAAGGCTTTTTATTTACACCAAACCTTATGTTTTTCAGAGGATGAATCTTTAGCTGGCACATGTTTTAGGCATTCAAGGTTGCTGGAAGCCTTGTTCCTTCCTAACCTGTGGTCCTGGTCTTCATCAGGGCTGCAATCCTGAGTCTTCAGCACCTCATCAGTGACCCTCAGCATTTCTAAATCAGTGAGAGTCCCGGTGATGATGGTGTCCAAGTCCATTAAAACCAATCCCTGCTCTCCCTAGTTTTTGACTGGGCATCAAAGTATTTAGCAAGGGGCCAAGCAATTGACACAAGCACAGGATCCTGCTAGCAAATAGGTTATACTAAGCAATGTAAGCAACAGATACCCAGAAAACAGGAACCACTGAAGTAACCAGAGGGCAGAGGGATGGAGTGTGTTCAAGATTCGTCCTGGTTTTGTTGTTGCTAAATTATTTTTTGAATTCTGTGGACAAGTAAAGCACTTGGTTCATGCTTGGAAAAATAGTAAATTGTAGATGAGAGACTAAGGATTAGAGGAAAAAGTCAGTGAAGAGGGCCATTGCAGGAACTAGGGAGGGGAGATGAAGTGAAACACATGGCACTGTTTTCACTGCACCTGCCACTTCCACAGATGAATACACAAAATCACTGCTAGTAGTGTCAAACAAGTCTGAAGGAATTCTGCCTTCATTTATTTTGGCATTCTGAGCTGTTTTGGTATCGTGCTGTGGAAAGCCAAGATGGAAGAACAGATAATCAGCCTCATGTTTTGAAGAGCCTACATACTCTACTTTTTGTTCTCTTTTCTGTGCTGTGGCAAATACACTACAACTAGGTTAGCAGGAAGAGTTAAGTTGTTCTTTTGGACAATAAATGATGACTCAGAAGCACTGAAGCTACTGTTGAACTTTATTCTAGAAAAGATTCCAATAATGTTGAAATGACCAGTTTTAATATCCTCACAAATCATTTGTTGCTATCTTTTTGGTTTCCAGTTGCTTTTTGCTTAGACTTCAAAAATCAAATTATGGTACAAGATGTTTTTATAAAAGTTGCAATAGAAACAATATTTTTTACATTATAAAAACAAATCCTTAAAGACATCTCAAAAATTCTCCAGGGGCATGAAAAGCATTTCCCATACAGATTCAATGTCCACAAAAATATCAATATGCATGCCATGTGCAGGAAATTTTCAATGTAATAGAAAAAAACAACTACATTTCAGAGACTTTTGGCAAAGGTATTTAGAAACACAGCTCTGAACACTGAGTCTATCTGGATTATCAACTAGGAATCTAAACTTAACATGCCTTTGGGAACTGTTTTTCCTAATTTAAAGTCCACACGGAGTCCAAGAACACAAAGAACTAATGCTTCTGCTATTTCAAGAACTGGACTGCATTACTTCCATCCACCCTCAAAAAGCCCTGCCTCTTGAACAAAAATGGTTTTGAGCATAGATAAAATTGAAACTAGGCCACAATTATTTAGGATGACAGTCCAAAATGAAACAGTCATAAAGACAAGATCCTGTTATAATTATATTTATATGAATATATTTTCTAAGCAAGGATGTTTCCCACCACAGAACTGAGCTGTCCCTGCTCTCATGGGATGGTTTTTCTTATTTCCCTTTTCAAAAGTGTTCAGTTCAGAGGCAGAATCAGGGTTTCAGTGAGGTCCAGGTTTCTACAGGGATATTTTGCTGAGCTGGAAAGGATGAATCAAAAAGCTCCATGTTCAACTCTAGAATCCTGCTGGCTCCAGGTTCTCCCCTCTAAACCCTTAGACCACACAGCTTCCTTTTCATGTAAACCCCAGACCACAGAGCTTCCTATTCACCTGCTAGCCAGTTAAGTCTCATGCCATACAGCACTTCAGTATAAACAGTACATAGATCTCTGAGTGCACCTCTCACCTGTGCTTTTCCAGGTCTTGAAAGGCAGACAGCCAGTGTGAAAGCAGTCAGTATCCTGTAATGTGCACAGAAAATAGGCTGAAAACCTACAAATATCCAGACTCATTAGATAGAATTAAATAGGCATGGAAAAAATAATTTCTAGTGACATTTCAGTGTATTTCACAGAGTTTAGCTTACATGAATTTGGCCTCTACAGAAGGAGTAATACAGCTGTGGGCCAGATTCAGAGTTCAAGAGTCAGCAATTTTACTAGTTTTAGACAATTGGGATCAGAATCAAACTGTACACGTCTATTAACTAATGTTTTTTAAGACACTCCACACAGCAGCTGTTGAATGAACAAATACACAATAGTCAGGAAAGTATCCTTACTTCTCTCTGACACCTTTTAATGAGAATATAAAAGTTTCTCTTTCAGGTTATGCACATTTTACAGATGGGTAAACCAGAGCACAGGCCCTTCTAAGCAAATAGTGCAAGGCATTGGCAGGGCTGAGCCATGTCATGCAGGAGGTCCTGAACCCAAGCCAGTCGCTCTAACCGCTAAACCGCCTTCCAGCCCCACAAGACTCTGCTGGAGACAAATCCTTCTTCTTAGGGCCAGGTTCTGTTCCACTGCTCACAGAATCACAGACTGTCAGGGGTTGGAAGGGACCTAGAAGATCATCTAGTGCAACCCCCCTGCCAGAGCAGGGGCACCTAGACCAAGGCACCCAGGAACAGATCCAGGCA